>JAPYZR010002176.1:35038-47976 GCA_030522945.1 Trichopria nigra
CTCTTCGTACACTTTTTTACTCTCAAAAGGTTCCAAAACACGCTTACTGTACGTTCCCCGTACAGGTAATTAACTGTTTTGATACATTTTTTGATACATATCTTTGTTACCCTTCGCGTACATTCTGATTTCTACCAGGGTTATCAATAATAATTGTAAAATAAAACGTTTTCTTTTGTTTTTTAGAAATTAATTTGATTAGTACAAAATCACTCTTAAGAAATACATATTCTAAACTTCTAATCGATCGATTTAAAAAAAAAACTAATGACCATTCGATTCGGTATTATTTTTGTCTTACTAGTTTGAATACTTATTTCTGATAATTGATCAAAAATTGAGGAAACTACAGTAGTTTCAAGTTAGATACAACTTTTACTTTCTTAAAAGTTGTATCAGTATTTCATTTCCCATTAAACTTCTAATCGGTCGATTAAAAAACACTAAAGCCAGTTGGATTGAATTAGTTTGAAGTTAGATGCAATATGTTTTTTTTTCCTAAAAGTGAATCGGTATTATTTCTTTATCAGATTTAAAATATGTGGTATATTCGATTCTCTGATAAAAAATGACCCGTCTTCATTGAACCAGGTCTATCTATTACAGTTTTAAATGAAAGGCTACAGAAACATTGCTTCTAAGTAATCGCGGTAGTTAACCTCGAAGCTCGTGCAGTAGTAAATTTTCAAAATGGTCTGTAGGCAAGATTTGACGTATGCGTTAGTGGTATGTCATGTACTTCGAATAACACCAGCAATATATCTGCATATATGATCACAATCAGGAACTATGCTCTGAATACATATATAGACAAACTAAGTAACGCGCTACTTCCAGAGCCCAACCTGTGAGTGCTTGTATTTCAAACTTGCGGTGCGAGGAATTTACGTCTAATGGATAGTAATACAATAGATACAAACTAAGTCTTAAACTGTGTATGTATTGATTTATGCATGTATATTGTGATATACCTTCTTGTATCACCATATAAGAAAATTATATTTTTCAGATGTGGTTATAAATATTGAAAAATGAAGTCATTGAAATTTATCAAGTCTTATCATGAAAAAAAAAAATCGAACAAATTTGTGATAACGTTGTTTTATTTTATTTTAATTTATGATTATCAAATAATTTTCTTTCTTCTTTCTTATATATTTTGTGGACAGGAGATAAAAGGTACTCTTGGTAGAAATCGTTCCACGTATCTAGCATATGCTGAATGGGCAATTACATAAGAATAAAAGGAAAACTAAAAAGAATTGATAAATATAGCAAAAAACAAACTGACAATAAAAACTTCCAGAAGTGAGGAATTAAAGCAAAAGAAAATTTTTATTACAAACTACTTTTTTTAAGAACTTTAATTTAAGTTAGAGGAACAGTCAAACTTTACATTAAAGAAAATTTTAAAATCACTTTTGTTACAAAAATGTTAGTAATTATCTAAGAAGTCAATAAAGAAATTTAGAATTTAGAAATAGACAGAAAAACACGAAAACGGCAAATAAATAAAGATACAAATGATAAAAATTGACAAAACAGTCTCCAAGAAGAAGAAATGTAATACTTCCTAAATTTGATTTTTTTTTTGTGCAGAAGAACAATGTGGACAAATTAATAGATAATTGTTAATACCGATAATGATTTGCACATAATAGAAGCAAATATCAATAACAAAATAAGATAAAGTAGTAAACCATATAGTTATAGTAACGTAAACATTAACTTGTATAAAATATATCGATTCATATAATCGTAACCGTGAATGGCTCAATGACGACTATTGACGTCAAACATCAACTCTTAATTCTCAAACGTGGTACTAAGAGGGTGGCTTAGGAAACTATGATTGGCTCGTAATTACTAACATCAATCGATAATAAGTACAAACTACAAATACTCAGTTTACTTAATTTATTGCTTATTTTTACATTCTTTTGTATACTAAACTTTGATATAATTACATTTTACATCATGTTTAAATTCATTATTTTTTGAATGGCTAGTATGAAAGTACTCCGAAAGTAATTAAATAATATATGTAGCATAAACATTGAAATAAAAATGTGATTAAGTATAATCGTTAATTAAAATTGTACAGTAACTCATTTATGTCTAACAGCAACGTGTACGCTACAATATGTAATTTTTATTTGCAACAAAATTTTATTAACAGAAGAATTGCGAATCACGTGACCTTATCATTAATATTAACATTTTTATTATTAGCAAAATTAAAACATAAAATGTCAGTCGTAATCAAAGTCTACTATTATAGAATATCTTTTTCAACTTTTATACTTGTATGTTTTTCACTCATAAAGTAATTTTCTTTGATATTTGCTACAAACTTTAAAGATTTTCGTCAAAACTATCAGATTTCTGTTCTGTTGCAATGTTTCGTCGGGTTCTATGAAATATTTGCCGCGTTCGTATTACACAGTAGTTTAGTTTCTCCCTAAAGGGCATGTGGCAATAGCATGTCTTTCACCAATTCACAACCATGTCACGTTGTAACTTTGGTGAAAGCACGTCACTACCAATCAAACTGAATGTTACTTTGCGCGTTTCATATCCCTTACGCCATTATTACAGAATCAAACCCAAGTTTAATTATAATGAAAAATAATTTTTTTCAAATGTTTTGCGGCTCTTTGACCGCATCGCACAGCAAATCGGTCTTGACTCTATAATGAAATTTTCTACTTAAAATTCGTCACGAAACGTTACTCCAATTTCCAAAATGTACATTTCGATTTCAATCGTTCAATTCGTTACCATCCTTGAAGCATTTTCGATATATATATCGTCGGGGTTGCAATCAACGCTGGCCACGAATTATCAAAGGAGTGACTTTTAGGGTCTCGTAAACATAGTAGATATATATTTTTAAAAGCTTAGTTACGCAGTTAATGTATCTTCAACAATCATTTTTACGGTAAGTAAAGGTGTAATCCTATGATAAAAATGTGTCATAAACCAACGGTGTCGGCCACATCGTGTATTATTATTTTTTTACGTGATCTACTCCGGTTGAAATATTTTTTTTTATGGTTGTCATAAAAAGTTTATATAAACGTAGTAAGCTTTTAGATCTAATCGAACATAAAAAAAAAAATGATAAAATGTAGGCATGAGTTGCAACGCAATTTAATTTTTATTAGTCATTATTTTTTTCAAATTTTTATATGTGAAAAATAAATAAATCATCAGAATTTATTTTAGTGTTATTGATTAAATAGAAATACAGTTGAGTCTCTATTAAACAAAGGCACAATTTCTTAATTCGTTTGTTTATCCGTCAAATATCGTATGTAAATAAGTCAAATATACACATATATATCTATTCACAATTTAGTCGTCACTTAACCGAATAGAGTTCCCATTATACGATACGATGTTAATACATTAATTGGTATATTATGATAGATATTACTGATCAATTAATACTCTGGCATCGCCTACGATATCAAACCCTCGACCCGATTTTCTTGCATAAATCAGCTTCCTTCATGTCTGACTTCAGTTAAACTTGAGTTCGTCGCGTTAGACGAGACCATCCAAGCAGAATATTGAATATTGCTCAATTTCATAGTAAAGTACTAAGTTTAAGCTTCGTCTTATCTACATAAGGAATACTTCGGCACGTTATAGAATCAACCGGTACTATATATTTTCAAAAATGGCAAAAGCGATGACGTGACTTTTCATTTTCAAGGCAATTTTTCTCGCGATCTTACTCGGGTTATACTCCCATCTTCTGATTTGAGATGATAATGCAATATTTACTTTGTTAAGGAATAATAATTGGTTTAAACCAACCTCTTTTTCAAGACGAATAAAATAAAGCTCGTGGCGGACCTCATACATTTTACTTCTAAATCGAGTGATAACGAAAGCTTTCGTCGACGATCCCCGGAGCTTTCACAATGCGAATTGCACTCGACGGTTTTCGGCCTCACGGAACTTTTTCTTTTTCCAGGAATCGTGAAGCACCGGCATGTATATTGCGAGATCCTGCGAGCATTCAATTTTAATTGCACGGCACAACGAAATTGTCTTGTCGAGGAGACTAGCCTCGAGTGGCTTCGCAGGCGCGTGGAGATGCGACGGAAGTGCTATTGATTTGTAGCACCTGACTATTGGCCTCAAATTAGATTCCAAACCAATCGATCGTAGTACGGTAACAAATCCATTGTACGCCGCTGATTGGTCCATTCGCCGGCCTGATGGAGCACGAGACCAATTGCAATAAATAACCTGCAACTCCAACTCTCATTTTCGTTTCCTCTTTCTGTCCCTGCGATACCTGTCCACCGACGATGCTTGCGCCCTCTCTTTCTCTTTCGATTAAGCCCGTTTATATCGACTAAATAATTCTTGTACACTCATTCTCTCTCTCACTCCATTGGACGGGATATTTATATCCCTTATATCCATTGGATTCATTGGTATGTTTACAATGAGTTTGCGAACATTCAACTTATTCTGTTTACGAGGCTAATTGATGCCTTTAGATGAACGTCTCTTGTTACTTCAGTCGTTGCACCTTTTATAGTTAATCATCGCCATATAAGTTTATGATGACTTTATTAATGTAACTTTTTTTTTAAGTTGTAATAAGCAATTAAACACATTGTAACCTTCTAATTTCCAATACCGTACAATATATAAAGATGGTAGCATGATCGCAGCCGAGAGAGGATTTGACAAATACAAATATGAATATTATTACCAACAAGAATAAGAACAATAATAGAAATATAAAAAATAAAGAAATTCGAAATAGGACTAGAAATACCGATACCAATACTGATACCAGTACTAATACCAAAACGGACACCAATACGAATACCAATACCAATACAATATTAAAACGAACATCAATAGGAATACTAATACGAATATTATTGCAAACAAGAATAAGAACAATGAGAATATGAATATAAAAATAATGAGAATATAAATAAGTAAATAAATACGAATATGAATACACGAATACGAAAAGGAATATTACTACCGATACCAATACCAATAACAAAATGGACACCAATAGGAATACTAATACGAATACGAACGAAAGTATCAACAAATGAATAAGAACAAGAAAGAGAATACAAATACCGAAAGGAATAGGAATATAAATACCAATACCAGTAGTAATGCTAGTACAAACACCAACATGAATACTAATACGAATACGAACACAAATAACTAAAGGAATACGAATACGAACACCAATAATAATACCAATAATAATACAAATAATAATGCCAATAATAATGCCAGTGACAAAAGCGATACCGACGCCAATACAAATACCAATACCAATATTAAAACGAACATCAATACGAATACGAATACGAATACTATTGTAAACAAGACTAAGAACAAGAATGAAAATATAAATAAGTAAAGAAATACGAATATGAATATACGAATACGAAAAGGAATAGTACTACTGATACCAATACTAATACCAAAATGGACACTAATAGGAATACTAATACGAATACTAATACGAATACGAACGAAAGTATCAAATATGAATAAGAACAAGAAAGAGAATACGAATACCGATAGAAATAGGAATATAAATACCAATACCAGTAGTATCAATCCTAGTAAAAACACCAACATGAATACTAATACGAATACGAACACAAATAACTAAAGGAATACGAATATGAATACCAACAATAATACCAATAGTAATACAAATAATAATGCCAATAATAATGCCAATGTCAATACCAATACCAATACCAATACCAATACCAATACCAATATTAAAACGAACATCAATCCGTATACTAATACGATTACTATTGCAAACAAGAATAAGAACAAGAATGAAAATATAAATAAGTAAAGAAATACGCATGTGAATACCAATAATAATTCCAATAATAATGCCAATAATAATGCCAATAATAATGCCAATACCAATACCAATACCAATACTAATATTAAAACGAACATCAATACGAATACTAATACTGATACCAATATATACTGACACCAGTATTAATACCAAAACGGACACCAATACGAATACTATTACAAATATGAATATGAAAACGAATACCCAATACCAATACCAATACCAATACCAATACCAATATTAAAACGAACATCAATTCGTATACTAATACGAATACTATTGCAAACAAGAATAAGAACAAGAATGAAAATATAAATAAGTAAAGGAATACGCATATGAATATACGAATACGAAAAGGAATAGAACTACCGTTACCAATACTAATACCAAAAATGGACACTACCAATGCTAATACCAAAAAATGGACACTAATAGGAATACTAATACGAATACGAACGAAAGTATCAACAATAAATAAGAACAAGAAATAGAATGCAAATACCGATAGGAATAGGAATATAATTACCAATACCAAAATTAATCCTTGTACAAATATACCAACCTGAATACTAATACGAATACGAATATGAATACCAATAATAATACAAATAATAATGCCAATACCTATATCGACAGCAATACCAATACCAATACCAATACCAATTCAGAATAAAATGTGTTGTGTGGTATTTTTACTATCACACCATATCATTTATTTAGATTTATTTATTATTCAGATTTACTCTATGTAGATGGCGCCATGAAATGTTAAATTTCGACTAGGGATGCGTTGCAAAACAAACGTTAAAAAAAATTGTTACCTAATGTAAGCATCGGCCCGTCAATATCATCGCAGCAATGCTGGTTTGTAAAAAGGTCTGATGTTTGTTGCGCTCTTTTTCAGTCTCGTTATTTTACAGTTATGCCCCACTTGACACATGTGGAGTGCCGTCTATTGACAATAAAGTTCGAGCGTACATTTCCGTGCCTGAATTTATTGGATAAAAATCCAGATTCAGCATTCGACGCGTCGTATTCGCTTTTCACTGATATTTTTTAAACCATACATTGCTTCGATAAATCATTCAATATTTTGTATTGTCAATTTTGACTCAAAATGCATGTTATTGAAATAAATGTCGTTAATACATTAATAATTTTAGTTATAAATAAGTAATTTTTTATATAGTTAAGTTTTTCATGTTTTTATACTTAACTGAACTAATTGTAGAAAATTGTGTCAGTAAATCGAACCCTGAACTATTAGATGGTAATTGGTAAACATGAATTACTCTCTGAAAATCTTGGAGTGAAATTTCAATTGAAGATATTTAGTGAGTCAGACTTGACGCAATGATGTCAAATCAAATGGACTTGAAAACATGATTTCATTAGATACAAGGAATTGCTTTTTATTTTAAATAAATGACAGTGAAACTTCATATAGTGTTAAAAGCGTCAAGCTCCCGAACACTCGTTTCGTATAGTAAATGTTATAAGGCTTTGACAATTATCAATTGTACTTGAATATTTCCATATACGGAACAAATTAATTAACTGTCAATAATACATTATCCGAGGGTAAATCTGCATAAAATCCAATGTTTTTCTGGCGCAAATGTTTTGAACAAGTGATTGCTGTGAAGTACAACAAAGTAATGTGCAACATTTGTGTGAATTAATTCGGTCAACAGGTACACATACCTACAGTTGATGTTCTGAATACATTTCAATTAATTAATAAAAAATTGCATTCTTATTAATTCATTAGTTCATCATTAACAGGCAGTCAATATAGCAACGAAATACACAGTGATTAATTATTTTAAAACAAATAAATACATCCTGTCCACAAAGCAAAAACATGATTGATATTCTCATCATATCGATTGAAATGCGGCTATTTTAGGTGTCCACTAATTGATTGACAATGAATTGTAAATGTATAGTGTAATTTTGCCTGCAGTGCAGTTTTCCGTTGGGCAACCGTAGATCGTTCGACACTAGGGATTCAGGAGAGCAATGAGCCTCGTGTGTATAGCCTCCTTTAGAACCATCGAGTTTCAGCGTATATAGCCTCTCTTGCAGAAAATACACGAGCAATGACGAATACACATTTACTTTTTCACCACCGTTCTGGGATTATCAACACGAGCGGGAAAACAATTTATGTGCTTCGCAAACAAACGATATTGTTTTTATAAAACGCAGAATAAAACATTTTTGTCGAAATAAAGTCTTTAACTCTACATATACTATTAGAAAAATTCGTCGTTGTTTTATTCTATAGTATTTTATTATTGTCTAAACCAAAACAATACAAGCAAAACAATTTTCGATATTTTTTCCAATTGTTTGACTTTATATATACAAGTTTTGCAGAAAACCCATATTTTAACAGTGGCATATTTCAATATTGCAGTTGCATCTCCGCCTGATCGAAGAGCCACAAGGGACGACATTGTGGTCGCAGACACTCCGACAAATTCGCCGAGCCCCCCTGTTACACCAAACCCTGGTTGCACTAGTGGATCAGCTACGGCTCAGCTGTCCCAGCATTCCTCCTCTTCTGGACGAAATGGTCAGCTGCCAAGTAAGTTTCATTTTTCGAGTTGTTTTTTTTTTGTATTGCCTGTGAAAATGTAATTTAATTTCTACAAAATCAATCATGATTTTGGGTGGTATTTGTCCAATCGAATGCAATTCATGTTTGAATGTACTCAAGATATTTTATTTTATATTCTGATAAAAGAAATTAATTTTCAAGATGGTCAGATTTGTCTATAATTATTATTATATACATTAAGATTTTGTTTAGCATAGAAAATTATTATTTGCCGTAGAAAATTCATACACTTTCAAGGAAAATTTAGAAAAGTTAACTAAAAACTTCACTAGAACTTCAATAAAACTTTGTGGAAAGTTCGCTAAATCTTGATAAAAATTCAATAAAAGTTGGAAATCCAACGAAAATTGATGTTTTTTTTTTTAATAGAATCGAAAGCAGAATAGAACTATGCGGAGTAAATAATTAATAAATAATAAAGGTGGAGTTGCGATTATGTGCAATCAATTTTGTTTCATTAATATACTCGACAACAGATGAAATGGTAGTAAACTATTTTTCAATTATACATCTAATTGTATGGAGGATAACAATGCTGTAATGTACATAAGCTGGAAATACACAACCCTCTTGAGAGTCGGTATACAACCGCATCCCATAGCTCATTTTGCGGCTAGTTATCGTAATGGTAGTCGGGTAATTCTCGAAAATTGACCGTGTGTTTATCCATATTTATCACGTAACGTTTACCGCGTGCGCGAAGCGGTTTGATAATACATGATTCGATTATGCCAACGTTGTGTTCAGTTACATGCGTCATATTTGAGAAGTTGATTTGAAAAGTAGTTAACGTTCAGGAAATTAAATCTTTAAATTACATTTTCCGAAAAACAATAAAAAATCAATTGAAATACATTAGACAGGGGCTTTCGAGATTTATGATGTTGGTATAAAAAAGAAAAATTCCCGATTTTCGACATCTAGTCAATTTTCCAGATTCAGTAAAATCTATCAAAATGAAAGTCGATTGGAACTTGTCATTGGCAGATTTCCGGGATTGGCGTGAAATATATCCCGAAGGAAATATCATCACTAGTCCCAAGTTCCTTCCGACACCCGTCTCGAGGCTTCGCGCGAACTTTTGAAAATGTCGATTTTCGCAGTTGATGTAAATTAGCTATAATGAAGCTTGGCATTCAATTCAAAATGCATTTTTATTGTAAAATGTAAATGAAAGTACGAAATATTATAATTGTCAATCATCACCAACAGAATTAATTCAATTAATTAAAATATGAGCACTATACTTTATATTCTTAAAATAAATATACAAAAAAGAGTAATTTTATCCAGATAATACGAAATGTTATTAAAATACACTTTTGTGCAAAATAAGTTTAGAAGTGTCACTTGTAAACGTCGCCAATTAAAAGAAGCACCGGAGGCACTACAAGTGCCTAACAATCATTAATCGTGTGAACAAATTGAATACCTCGCCAGGCAGCACGAATATGATACCTTCAGAATTGTGTTTCTATACGAGATCTCTAGAGATCGTAATTAGTAAAGCAATTTGCTTGAAATCCGACGTTGAGATGACTTTGTTCTACAACAAGTACACCTTGTTTCGCATGCCCTGGGAACCAATGGTTCACGTTCAGCAGCGCATAGGGAAGATTGAATCGGTCTATTATAATACACGCTTCTACAAGAACGTGCCGCTAAAGCTCACCGAAAGTCCTGTATACGACACCTGATGCGAATACTCAAATCGATATCATCTTCATTATATACGTCTGATGATGTCCGAAGTCGGAGACATCTATTTAAAATGTTTCCAATCAATCTTTCAAGGCATTTATTCAATTTCTGTTCTATGTTACGTAATTTTAATTGATCATTATTTCGGGGGCATATTTCGAAATTTTCGCCTTTCCAATTTCATGGTAAAATGGTACCCAGCAATTATGCTAATAAATCTTAGCGATTGATCAGCATGACAATCCCGTGCTAATTGGTACTTTGTGGTCGAATCATCGCGATAATTGGCAATCGAATGTTAATATTCCATTTAAAATCTCGACACATAATCTAAAATTTTTTTCCACGCGATCCGCCACATCAGACCGCAGTTTAATCAGCCGATCACGTCGCGTAACGAGCGCTTTTTATCGATTACAAACAAAATGTTCAATATCGTAAATTCTCGAATCGGCATGCGCGGTTGACGGCTCCTGTTCCGATTTGATTTTGCGATCAATTTTCGCCGTATACGGGATATTAGTGGAAAGGGTTCGAGCCACTTCCGTCTATTCTGCCAATCGGATAATCCCAATATGCTGGCGGCATATTTCAGATGCCTATACCGCAACCGATTACGTACATTGCAACAATATTGAATTATTTATCGTGTGTCGAACGTGAATGCAATCAAAAAAGCCGATATATCAGTAGATGCCTGCAACGCGGTTTTCCGCTCTTTACAATGCAGAGCCTGCTTGGCCGCCGCTCTCGTTCGACATTCGTTCGACGTTGTAAATATACGACTGGTAATGTTTACGGGAAATCTTTACATTGGCAGAGGAGGGAAAACAGAGAAATCGTTGGAAAATGGCGAAAAGAGAAATGAAATGATGAATAAACAAAGCAATACGCGATGGCAACAAATTCAACAGGTACACATACGCGGCTTGGTATTTGCGCTATACACGCTAAACGAACTCGACAAAAAGCTGCCGGGCACGAATGTTTGATGTTTAACTTTTTGTTTGTTGCTTCAAACAGTTACAATGTATGGCGCTCGCGTTACACTGATTGATTTCTCGAAATAGTGCTTAATTTGATCGGGGGTTGATGAAATAATCCCATCTTTGTTCAACCACGTTTTTCACAGTCAATAATCATTGTTGCTCAGTAGTGCAAAAATGATTATTGACTGGCCCCGAAAATAGGTAATTTTAGTCAATTGTAGTATATATTAATAATGATACTTATCGTCGATACGATTTTCAAGTCAATGATTCCGTCCTTAGCAGTGGAATAACATAAAAATGGATATAGTATTTGATTTCGTCACTAGACGGCGCTGTTACCTGTGATTTTCGCGCAAGCGGCAAAATTACAACGTGCGTAATATTGCGAAGTCAAGTGTGGACATATAAAATGTGATAATTTCACTTGTCTCTTTACTATTATAATTTTATATTTCAATATAGTAAATATTAGCTTCAACGAATGTCGTTGATTCTAGTTTTGTTAGAGATTGCTTGCATCAATATGGAGAGAATAAAAGTTATTTGTTATATGTCGGAATAATTTTATGTGGCAGACATTTTGTAATGATTCATAAAACGTCGACAAATCCTCTATAAAAACTGCAACAGCTTAGGTCATAAAAATATTCCATGGTTTGCTAGGTTTTGCTCGTCACTTTAGTTTTAGCATGAATTATTAAATTAAAGTATTTTCGTGAATCATAAACTTTGAGGAACATCTGCCATTTTATGGATCTTTTATGTACCCTCGTGATCTTGTCATAAATGATGTGTACGAAAAATTGAGAAAAATATTTTCATTTGACAATTTCTTCGATTTATGCATTAATAATAATTTTGGGAAGGGCATGGGAAAGATTATTAATTATTAATTGACCGTAAGATTTTCAACTCTGTTATGGTAAGCCGCTAAAAAAGATTTGTTTAAAATAATTGTTGTCCAAGTGATATGTGTAGTTTTCTTATACCGACGTACATGAGACTATGTAATTACGACTTTTAAAAAATGTCACATCTCGTGTTATGCTTACAAAGAGATTGCTTGGCTTTCTCATTAAAAAAAAGTTTTGAAATAAATACCATCCGGACATAAATATCAAATTACTGCAGCCGTATAGCAATAGAAGTTCTTTACTCCAGTCGTAAAACTTTTTAAAGTTCGTCTGTGCGGAAAAAGTTTGATGCATTTTCTCGTAAAGCATTTGTTATATATATGTATATGTGGAGCAACCCATCAGAAAAACTGAAAGCAAACATTTTTTGATCTATCGAAAGCCGCAGTCGAGAATCACTGGTGAAATGATAATCGATGTACGAATTCTGACATGAAATGAAGATAAACCTAATACGAATTTTGTGTTATCAGAAAATTTCGTGAGATCCGTGATAGGCTGAATGTTTTTTGAAATTTACAGTACAATTACTCCTTTATTATACGGTTCCGTAAATCACTTCATTAGAACCGAGTATAGTGTTTCGCCACGAAACTCACTTAATTGTTAGCAAAGTTTCATCGAATCATAAAAGTAATTACCTTTGTAGACTCTGCGAGTTACAGTTTATTAACTTTTCGTGAAATAATTTCTCTTCATATTTCATTATTTCATTAGATCATCCCTGGTAGAAATTGTCATCAGGGGCTGGATAGCTCCTAGCCAGCATTTCATGTCGCGAGTCAGTATCTGTGGAGGCAATTGGTTGGGAACTGGCC
>JAPYZR010002177.1:0-17807 GCA_030522945.1 Trichopria nigra
AGAAAACTATTTTATTAAAAAAAATGCTATGAAAACAGTTAATATTCGATTTGAAAAATCAAATTTGCCAGAAATATATAATAGTTTGTTGTAATATCACAATTACTCGATAAACGCACATAATTCTTTCAATTTGGTTCACATTTTAAGCAATACAGTTCGGGATTTATTTAACTTTCCTATATACATAATAATTCTTCAGTACACTATAAGGAGAAAAGTTCTTGAAGTTCTTTCTAAAACAAAATTTTAATTTGCACGACAGTATAAGATCTTTACTGTTTTTGGGTGTCAGGGTGGCGTTTTGATTAATAAAAGAGGAAATATACATCTCTCCTTCCTTAAATTGTGCAAATGATTTTGTATACCAAAAACAAAATTTTTTTTTATTGTTATTTATTTATTCTGATGATGGCTACAAACCAGAGCCGAAACGTAAACGTTGCATTTTTTACACTTTATGTGGTTTTATGTAATCGTATGGTGACCGTAATTCAACGCGATTTTTTGATTATACAAGAATTTACTCCATTCATAAGAACATAAATATTGTATATTCAGGTAATTGTATTTATAAAAGTGTAAATTGTGTTTACATCTGTCTATATAACTTGGAACACTTTATTTTCTTGTTAAAGACATGTTGCTTAATTTAGCAAAATTTTAATTTTACGCATCGCCATGTTATTAAGACCATGTTCTGGTCTTTACAGGGTTGAAAGAATCGTTCTTTGTATTTGTAAAAGATATTAAAATATGAATCAGAAATACATTTTCCAGTAACGATTGTGTTAAAAGTAAGTTCTATTATACCTGATATTCGCCTCAACTGTATTTTTTAGACAGAACTTTAAATTCAAAGTCGATTTATTTCGACAAATTCGTAATGAATCGGAACAGTCAATAATATAAACATGCATTGCTATACGTCAATTAAATGTTTAGTGCTATGAACCATATTTTATATTCGTTTTAAAATTGCACTCTTAGAAAATTTCCTTCGGAATGGCAAATTAAGGACAAGAAGATTAAATAAATTTGGTCACTGAAAAAACTATAGAAAATAAAAAAAAAAAAAAAAAAAAATGACTGGTGTTCCATGACTATTTTGTTAGAAATTAATTCCTGAAAATTACCTTAAAAATAAACCGTCAGAGTAGTTTCACCACTTAACTCGGGATGGTCATTGTGTATGAACACAACGTTAGTCACCAGGTACACATATGTATATATAAGCCACTGTTAATTTCAATCCCACAAATGCTTTTTTTTACGTTTATTTTTTATGTGAGTTTGTTTCATTTTTCGTTTACTTGCTACTGATCAAATAGTAATAAATGATAATTACATAAATTGACATTTCTTTTCCAATAGGTCGACTAATAAGTGATGTTGAGCCACTGTTTGTGCCAGGGCCCTCTAGCCCTGATGCGAATTTACGAACAATGGAGGAATTGTGAAATGAATGCTCTTTTCTAAAAAAACATTATTCAAATTACCGTTCAGGACACGAACAATGAAATTGAAAATTGGAAACGAAAAAACAGAAAATGAAACCAGAGAAAAGCCAATATTAAATTTTACAGCAAGTGATCGTGGAAAAAGCGTGGCTTCTCGTCTTTGTACGGCGTAACGACACTTATTGCGTATACTATACTTCGGCAAAGTGATTGATTTGATAGTGAAAAGTAGCTACTGCCACACATGTAGTCATGCGAAACATAATTCCGACGACCTTGCACACCAAGAACACCTTAAAAATGTGATATTAATCACAAAGGTTCGGCAGGAAAAATGGAAGTCGATGCAGTACTTGAAATTTTTCAACGTTCCCAAGAAAAGTACGGTGTTCGTTACACTAATTATGTTGGTGATGGAGACACTCAAACATTCAAGGCTATACTAAATGCTAAGCGGTATGAAGATGTTCTAGTCACGAAAAGCGAATGTGTTGGGCATGTAGAGAAGCGAATGGGAAGTCGTCTTCGCAACGTAAAAAAAAAAACTGCAAAAATCGGTGGCAAAGGTAAATTAACTGAGGCTTTGATTAAAAAATTAACTATAACACACAACATATAAACACGATGAGCCTCTGCAAAAAAATATTTTTCTGATCTATGAAGATTTATCAAGAGACGATTTATTGGAGCGTTGCATCAGTGGTTTTACTCAAAACGCAAACGAATCTTTCAACTGGACTGTGCGGCGTTTAGCTCCGAAGCATCTGCATTGTGGTTCCAAAATTATAGAAATCGTCGCATATTTAGCTGCAGCAATGTTCAATGATGACTATTCCTTTATCCTTAAAGTTATGAATGATTTGGAACTACAAATAGGCAAAGAATGTAAAATTTTCGCAGACGAGTACGACGACCATCGAGTGGAGAGGCAAAACAGGCGTTCATTAAATTCAACAAAAGCCAGGACTGCTCAAAAAGATGATTGCTGAAATTGATGATTTTTTGGAAACAGAAGGCTTGTTGTAAATGTAACGATATAAGGTGTCATTAAAATGTAACCAAATGTAAAAAGTTGAAAGTTAATTAGCTATAAGGGGGACGTACGGTAAGCATACTTTGGAACCCCTTAAGAGTAATAGTCGAGGAAATGAAGCACTGAACCTCCGATGATTGGCGCAGTAAGACGGATTGGAATGCGGTTTTTTTGCATTCGATTCGTGAGAGAAAAAAAATGCATTTTACAATTATTTTTACAACATCTGCTGAAGCTTTATGTTTAGCGCGGCGACTTCTCCTTTCAATCAGTCTTACTGCGCAAATTTTCGGAGGTTGGGCCGTTTTAGTGCTTTATTTCCTCGACTAGAGTTGTGACCACGCAATGGGTTAAAGTGATGTGGAAAATAGTAGTGACAGTTGATTTGTTACAAAAATACACGTAAAACATTCCGTTGAAACGGCTCACAGGTGCCTTTAAACTACATGGAATGTTCCAGTTTGTTTTCGCAGTTTAGGCTATATATGTTTCATCGATTTCGCACAAATCGATATTTTCTATTTAAGTTCCAAAGTTAATCTTAATAACTATACAAGATTTGATTTTATACATCGAAGAAGCGATTCAAGCAGTTAAATTTTGATTATAACTGTTGGTTGGAGACTGTGTTTATCATGAAAAATATGTATACTTTATGTGCCGAAGTAATGAATAAGCGGAATGTATTATGTTTTCTTTTGCTTTAAAGAATGTTCTGCTTTAAGATGACTTTGTTGGAGCAACTATAAATATTTCGTAAGTAGGGTTACTATAAAATGGATTGATTTTGTTGTATATTTTAATGCAAAAGTAAAGAGTTTTACAGAAAATTAAATCATAACATTTAAAGTTTACTTGAAAACTCTTCTACCTTTCACTATTGCATAGTATCATACAAAATGCCATAGTAAAATTAAGCTCATCAATGCCACTATTTTTGAAGATGAAATTTGTATACGCACGTACATCATATACAGTTCAATTATGATAAATTTTGATTAAAGGCATTTTAACAAAAGCTACGTTATAAATCTCTAACCACTCGAATCTTCTCATTATGAACATTTTCCTTTTACCATAAACATTCGGTATACATGAGCATAGCCTAACATTACATTTTATCAATTATACAATTAATAAAATACATGATGACGGTAATATAAAATGTACTTTCAATTTGTTACTACTTTATAATTAATTTGATATGAACTAGATAACAGGTAAAAAATGAAATTAAAAGTATTTAACTTTTGCCATTTTTCAGTAAAAATAAAATACTAAATACAAATTATCAACAATTATAAATTAACATCTATAAAAGGCCCCCCTCCCACCTACCCCTTATTTTTAAATGTCATTTTACATGACTGACATTTTTGTAAAAGTTGCATCAATATAAGGAAAAATCAATATTTCGATGCATTATTGTTGAATTAATGTATCAATAATTGACTATAATAATACGATCTACCTTTCAAGAAGATTAAGTAAATCATGCATTCAAATTGTGCTCTGGATTTATAACAAGATTATCCCGTGATCTCTTTCAAGTCTTTGCTTTGCTTTTAGAGGCACTGTTCCCATTAAATCTGCTGGCGTTGGGAGTCCTCCAGATGCGTTTGGTGCTATTGCTTGTTGATAAAACACCTCAACTTTTCCACACTGATTGCCATACACAACTGTATCTTCCGTTCTAACAAAATGACAAAGTTATTATGTATTTAACGTCAATAACCTACCTGACAACAAATATTAAAATATGTAATAATAAAATTGTGAAAACATGACATTTGTAAACGATAAAATTTTTTAAATTATTGTCTTGCGACGATAACTAGATTGAAAAATTTTAAATTATATATTTCAGTTAACAGTTATTTAGATAAAAATGTATGAAAAAGTATTAAAGATTAAACAGAAACGATTAAAGAGAATATGTTTACATAAAACTATATACATAATGATTGTCCTTTGTATCTTACTTTAGAATATTCTAAATACTAAATCAAAATTTGATACCTTGCTATTATATCAGTTAGATTGTTGGACTGGCTGAACCTGTCATGTATCGAAGCCACAATATCAAGCTCGGTGACGCCCCAAAGTCCAGACCTGTGAATCGTGTCCCATTCGCGATCAACACATAGCACACTGTATAGTTCTTTACTTTCATTCGATGGAAGAGGTTCCAAACATTGTTGTAAACGAGTTTCTAAGTTTCCTAACGTACTCACACATGTTTCCCACTGAAATAGGAATGAATTCTATATTATTTATCAATTTAAATAAAAAAAAAAAACTTATCAATAAAAGTCTTCAATATTCATATGCATATAATTTCAATATAAATATGTAAGTAGATTTTTAATCGCAATCAAGCTAAATATAAAAAGTATTTAGCTAAATTTTAACTTAAACAAAATATATCTAAATTAAATGAAACATTTTTAATTAATGATTTTCCTGGTAATTGATGAAGGGGTTTGAAAAGTTATTTTGTATTGATCTTAGATTATTTTATTTGTAAAGCTTGTCAAAAGAGGAAACCGATACTTACAAGTGTATGTATCAAGTCAGGATCATTTGCCGTTCCGTCTTCCATTAATAATACAAGAACCATATTTTGATGACCGCAGAGGAACAACTCACACTTTTCATAACAGCCACTATCTTTCGTAGCCATGGACCAGTCTTCATCAATTTCATCATCTCCATCGCTACCACTTTCTTTATTAGCTGCTTCGAGTTTACTTTTAATCAATTGACTCGTAGTCATTGAGTAACTTGAGAAATCCCTAAATTCGCTAGGAGTCGTTTCTCTGCTGCAGAAACCACTTGTTCTTTCATCTGCCAAAAGGCTTAACTTTGACATAAGAGGGGTTAGCTGCAAGCCATCTAATTTCCTCCTCTGTGGCATGTCAAAAACACCACTACACTCTGATGTCGATTTCCTTCTGTCTTCGGTGTCCATTACATTCAATGGTTTTAAAGGAAGGCTCATGGATCTTCGATACGTTTCTTGTTTCACTTTATTGTCCAATGGTAAATTTAACATCGGCTTTGTTTTCTGCTTGTCATTAGAATCTTCACTAACAGTTTCAAAACTGCATTTGGCACTTGAAGATTTGGTCTTAACAGACGAGTGAATGTTAGAAACATCAGACGTGTAATTCAACATTTTGGTAGTGCGATTCAGTTCTTGATAATATGAGGAAATGAACTGATCATAAAGTGACTTTGAAATAGGTAAACCATCATTTCGAAATAAAGGATGAGAAGGGTCAGCTATAGTTTTGAAAATTCGTTTTTTTCGTTTTCTGATTACTGGCGACTCAGCATCAGAACTGGTACACGAACCTTGAGTTAATTTTGGTACACCCAGGTTATATGCATCAAATTTTGTTCGGTCCGATACTTCTTCTAGATCATTTATGCTGAGACTTTTTTTCTTTGGGTCTTTACACGTGATTACAACAGTTTCTTTGTGAGTTGCATTCTTAAATTTGTTTAGACGTTTACACCTTAATGCTTCTTTCACTACATCCGGTATATCATCTAGGTTTATATTTTGTTCTACAGTTGTGCTTTCTGTGTTGGATTCTGTATTGAATTTTGAATCAACTTCATCAGTTGCACAACATATCGAAACAGCTGTTCCATGTAAAACTCGATTCACATTACTTAGTGGTGTTGAACAGACACTTGGTGTTAGAGGATGTTGATGCTTGGGTTTATCAACTTTGTCTTCATTTTTGCGTTTTGCAGGAGAGCTGTATGTAGATTGATATGGAGTTGTGTTTTGTATAGTAGAAGAATACTGAGATAAGTCCACTTCGCCTTCTTCTGGCACAGTAAAAATACGAGATGTATCTCGCTTCAACAGGGAAATAGTTTGATCCTTCATTCCCGTTTTTGACAGATTCTGGAAAACATATTTTTATATATAAACGAATTTATAATTTTTAAGTATATATAATAACTTTTAAGAATTTAATACAATTTAATAGAAACCGAATTATAAATACTATTTACCTTCTTATGAATTGACTTTTTTGTCACTGAATCCATGCAAGATGTAAAGCTGCGTTCTGAGTTCACATCTTGTACAATCTTCGAGAACTGACTTTGTTCTATGTAAATTCGCATAAGTTGCACCCCTACTGGCAAATGGAAACTCGTTGATATTTTATCTGCTTGAGCCTGAATTAAAATAATTAGAAAATATACTAAAGAACTATAACAATCTGAGGCAGCTAAATTGATTGATTTAAAAATAACTGCACCTTGATTCTATATGGATCCGTAATAATTAAGAGTTTTGTAATTTCTGCATTAAGCTGTGAAGCAACGACTCTAAAAATATTCATATAATACTAAATCTTAATATATGAAACTCTTTATACACTTAGAGAAAGCAAAAATATTTAATTTTGAAATATTTAATTGAATTTATACATTACTTGTTATTATAAAATAAGGCTCCACCGATAATACCACTTGTTTCTTGACAAAACTGGAGTACTTGAATTGCTTCTAAGAAAACGTTACTGGCACCCTAAATATGATAAATGAAAAATGAAAAATACAAGAATGTGTAATTAATATATATATTAATAATTAATAAGATTATATTTTTCAGAATCGAAGTAAGTAAGTAGGATGATATCTAAAAACTTACACGAGGGAGTTTCAATGTTGGAATGTTAGAAAAAAGGCTAGCATTATACTGAAGAATCGGAAGATATGTTTCAAACATTTGATACAATTTCTCTGTGAATTTAACTCTATCATTGTTCAGTGCTGTTGATATAGTGTCAAAATCACAATGAAAGAATCGGAGCAATGATTCTAGAATATTAGCTCTCCTTTCAAGGATCCAGTCCTGAATGTTTCGATCTGTACCTACGGCCTAATAAATCAAATATTTTTCGTTAAATTGGCAATTCAAAATATTTTATTCTATTAATATTATATAATTTCTAAATTATACTTGCCAGCATGAATCGTTCAAATTTTTTTAAAACAAACTTTCCACCTTGCAGAGAAATCATAGTTGGAGGTGAAAAACAAGTTGTCAGGAATTGGTTTACACCCATAAGTTGTCCTGCTAATGCTAATCTTTGGGTTGCTGAGACCCAGGCTGGATGAAAGTACATTACAGCATCAGCAGGATCATCTTCTTCTTTACAACACCTCGCGGTGTCGTAAACAAATACTATCATCATTTCTCTAAAAATCAATTATTGCTTGAGAAGGAAAGAATTTTTGTATTTGAAAATATATAATATTTATAAAGTTTCATTTTGAAATAAGAGAATTAGCGATTTGTTTCCTTTTCTATTTTTTAAATAAAATGGATTTTTTGTACGCTTTTATTTACACAACTATCCATAAAATTAAACTAAAATATAATAACAGTTTAAGTTTGATTTCACTATATATATATACACAATCATTTTATTATATGCATTTAAAAGCATCAATTTAATTGAATCAGATTAGCCAGCAGAAAATCTATTAAACAGATATAAAGACACTGAAACACATCAAGCCGATGATCTCATTTAATCGATGTGCAAACCACTATGCGTACAAACTCACACAAGTGTTTAATCATGATTTTCTTCGCTAAATAGTAATGATTCAATTAAAGACATGTAAAAGTTATCGCTTAGTAGAACAATAATAATGTCAGCCTTGTCAAACCCTCTGTATAAATAAAGGCATACTACGGCGATAACGGCAGCAAGAACCGGCCGAAGACTAAGTGTGTTACTATCAGCATACGGCTCGTTGCCGCCGTGTTTAGTACTATAATTAGATAAACTTCAGTTACGCAACGATCCGTACTTTGCCATGATGACTGTTTACGTCTCGTCTGTCAAAACTTTGATCGAGGACGGGCTACGAAGAAGAAATACACCCTCTTCTGGTATCGCCCTTTCAGCGAGACAATACAGTCCTTTATCTTGTTTCGACATCGGTGAAAATACAGAAGAAACTCGAAAAGTGACGTGATGTGTCCATAATCGAAGGATAGCGCGTGAAATCGCAATTACACCGTCATATGCCGGCGTATATACGCGTTGTTATCGAACGGCCACACTTTGTAATATATATGTATATATATATATATACATATATATATATACTCTTATTGTATGTATATCATCTAAATCATGGTGGAGAATAGAAAGGTGAAGCCATGGTGGATGTAACATGTAACGCATGTATAATGTACATCTTACACTGTACGTCACGTGACTCCACATAAACAGCTGATTTCCTGCAAAATTGTATCGGTTAACGGCGTTAACGGAAAACATTTCTTGTTTCATCCAACTAAGAAATGGAATTGCGCATAAAATAAAAATAATTATTAGAAGACAAAAAAAGTGGAAACCTACATTCTTAAAAAAGAGGTGAGGCTCATTGTACAATTAATTCATTTATCGTTAATGTAACCTACAAATTTCAATAACAAATTGATGCACAGAATATGAATATTGTTAGTATTGATTGTTGTAAATAAATTTTTAATAATTGTTATGTGTGCTAATATGTATATGCTCTTGCACAGTTTATTACAAACTTGTTAAATTATTTGGTCTTGTTTATTAACGACTCGGCAAGTAAGTCATCTTTTAAAAGATTACTGGAGGTGTTGGAACGCCTTTAAAAAAAAATTTACCTTTATATAAATATTTACTTCTGTATAAATATTTCTAAATTTCACGAAATAAATTGCATTTTGAAACATATTTTTGAAATACTTTTGTTTTATTGTATCTTTCATTATACACTAAGAAATCATTTATTCACTGGATTATTTTTCTATATATACAAACTATCATATATTTAAAAATGAAGTTGCTGTAAACTGTTACAAAGCCTCAAGTTATATGTTTGAAAAAATGTTATTGTTTAGAAATTATGTAGCCCTGTAGTCGGTCAGTAATAATAAAGTTATTTATTTATTCATATTTATTTGTTGTAGATAGTAGCATATCGTAAAATTTATTAAGACTTTGGTATTAGAATATTTGTAATGTTAGTTCACAAATAACGTTCAAACATAACTCTATCATCAAAGAAAAAAACTATATATTATTTACAACCATAACTATAATACTTAAGTTGAAATCATTGGGGTCAATGAAAATCTTGGGTGTATAACAAATCTTCGAATACTTATTTCCCTAATGTCACGCGTTTGAATACCTACTGCTCGAATAGCAAAATGAGTGTTCGAACATGTTCGAGCATTTTATTTTATTTGATTTTATTTCCATTATTATGTATAAAAATATGTACAAAATAAGAAAAATCAGGAGTTCGATAATGGCCGGAATATTGCTTTGATGATTTTCAACTTTTTGTAATTCAGTATCATTTGTAACATTAAAACTGCGTCTGGTACCAAAGTCTTAAAATTAAAAATTCTGCAGTTATTATATTTCTTTTTCTTGTTGAAAAGTTTTACATTTCAAATATAAAAATAAAAAGTATTAAAAGTGATTAATCGCAACTGGAGTCTGACACGTGTGCTTTTCAGTAATGGATCAGACGTCATACATGAAAAGTATTGGTGAATCTTGCGACGAGCTCAAGAAGGAATATGATTCTTGTTTTAATGAGTGGTTCACGGAGAAATTTCTGAAAGGTGTCACTAACGACTCCATGTGCGCCTCGCTTTTCAAAGTATACCAGCAATGTCTCAAGGTAAATACTTTTTAAATTTTATTTCACCATAGGCCTTTCCACAAACTGCAACATGGAAGCGTGTGTCGAATTTAAAAGAAAGTATGACGATTGTTTCAACACATGGTTCTCAGAGAAGTTTCTCAAAGGAGATCGCAACGATTCCATGTGCGCACCTTTGTTTAAAGTCTATAAAGAATGTCTTGAGGTAAGCTTTATAATGTTGCACTTTAAAAATGCACTGCCCGTAATGACTATATTTTCAAGTATATTTTAAAATATTTAATGCATTATTGTTCATTGCCCAGTTGTTTCTAAAGTAATGTAACTTCATAAAATCTTAGGTAGATTAAAAATTAAATATTTCATGTATAAATACTGTAATTATATTTCAAATATCTTTACATTTTATATTTAAAATTGTTCAATTGAGCCAAATATTTTGTACATATTTGGTTCAACATTGATTTTATAAAAATATACAATCAAACATACCAAAGAATAAACAAATTATTATTATTATTATTATTATTAAATATAAAAAAATTGAATATATCAATGTTTTATATACAATTATTGTTATTTCAGAAAGCAATAAAGGATCAAAAAATTGAACTTCTTGACATAGAGGCTAATCACCTAGAAACTGATAAAGAAAAGATTCCGCAGAGTTGACAGTGGGTGAAGGATAGAAGTTTTTTCAGATGGTTGCGATCTTTGAACTGCCACCCATGTATCGTTCATGGTGGAATGTCAGCATCCCATAGATATCTTATCAACTCTGAAGAAAATTATGGCTGTTCATCAACTGTTCGCAGTACAGATGTTTAATATAACATAAGAGTACTGCCTTTTATAAATAAAACATGCATTTTCATAATTGATTAACAATCATTATTTTAGAAACATTTTATCACCATGTTCACTGTACCAATAGAATATTTATGCACATATTTATTGTGCGAAAAAGAATTGTACAATAGCTAATGTATATTGAAGTTCAGAGAAAAGAAAACACTAGTTTTACCCAAATACAGATTTATTGATGTTATAAAATAAAAGCTTATTGTGAAAACTTCGTAATGTAATACTAGCTTTGATTGGATCATTTCTTTTGATACACTAGTAAAATTAAACTCTAGAGTGGAAAATGCGACATTTATAAACGAAGGTAATCTTATTAACTTTGTACAATATTAAAATATTACGAACGACATGGGACATATTTCTGACAAAAATAAATGTTTAGTCGCTTTCATCTTCACTGGATACTGCGCTACTAATCGCTTCTTCGGATTCTTCTTCACTTTCATCATCAGATGCTTTCTTTTTTGCTTGAGCCTTTTTGGGTGCCTAAATCAAAGAATAGTTTAATTCTTATTATTTAATTATTTTGTGCTATAAATATAAAGGATCATTTGCACTGATATTACTTATTCTACGACTATTTTGAATGTTTCTAAAGCATTACTTACAGGCTTCTTTTTAGACTTTTTAGAAGATTTTTCTTCCTCCGATTCCTCGTCACTAATTTCGTCCTCTGAGGCTTTCTTTTTTCCCTTGACAGGCTTTTTAGGTGCCTAGTAAAAATAATTTAATTGTAAATCAAACAGATTATTATTATGTAACTAATCCAACTGTTATTTTACATACAGCTTTTTTAGTTCAGATTTTTCTTCGAACATTTTCGATTATACTCTTCTGTATTATCAAGTGTAGTTTATTTTATTATGAAAATTGTATTTTAAACTTACAGGTTTTTTCGCTTTAGCTTTTTCTTGATCAGAATCTTCATTACTGTCTACTTCGGATTCATCACTATCTTTATCCTTTTTCGATTTTTTCGCAACCTATTGGATATTACATAAGGACTTTACAATGAGTACTTTTTAAATATAATAAAATAAATTCATAGTTTATAGAAAATTAAATTACGTACAGGTTTTTTGCTTCCTTTATTGCTTTTATCACTTTCATCTCCGCTTGAAGACCGTTTCCTTTTACTGTCAGTAGCCTACAATTGGAAAAAAATTAGGTTGGAATTAAAATGTATAATTAAATCGAAGAAGTTATATTATTTTTAAAAGCAATTAACTTGAATTATATATAATATTTTGAGAAAATATATATGAAATATGATTATTCACAATAAATTTAATTATTCCTTTTTTTTTAATATTCAATTGTATTACTTAATAGAAAATAAGGAATATAAAATGTATGTTCACAATGACTTGAGTTTTTGAAAAACTCAAGTTTATTGTTCGTTATTAAAATCTTCTATTTTATACATCGACATTTAACGATATTAGGAGAAAAAAATATACCTTCTTTGATTCTTCGTCACTGCTACTGCTATCATCACTGATGTATTCTTTGCTCTTGAAAGAATTGCCTGACATCGCCTTGCCAGGTGACTCTGGTTTTTCCTTGCTCTTAACTTCTTTGCTCTTAACTTCCTTGCTCTTAACTTCCTTGCTCTTAACTTCTTTACTTGGTACAGATTTGCCGCCGCCATTTGCTTCATATATCTTCATAGCTTCTTGGTATTCTTTTTTAGCTTCAACAGCCTTTGCCTCCCATTCTGATTTGTCTTTCACTTCCTTCCACATTTCACCACCCTTCTTAGCGATCTCTGTGACTGAGATACCTGGATATTTACTCTTGATTTCCTCTCGCTTACTATTCAGCCACATCATGTAAGCAGTTTGCGGCCTCTTAGGCTTGTTCTCGTCTCTTTCCTTCTTCTTACGAGGTTTCCTTGGTTTCTCCGACTTAGGCATTACGACAAATTTTATTAGTAAAACCCAATAGATTTCTTTTGGTGATATTATAATAACTAGTATTATTACTAAATTACTAAAAACTGTATAATTGGAGTTATGAACTCAATTTCGAAGACTAACTAAAATTTTGAAATTAGTGTATATCAACTTGTGCAAATGTTTCAAATGTAAACAGTGTAATAATAATCATAACATAAAGCAATCGCACTAAACAAATATTTATTATTTTATTACGTAATAAAGGTATAATAAATTCTTACCACTGTCTTGGCAGATTTTTTCTTCTCTTTCTTCTCTTTCTTTTCTTTCTTCTCTTTCTTTGCTTCACCTTCCGATGCATCAGAATCATCATCACTGTCAGAAGTGTGATTGCTGTCATATTCTTCAGCAACATCAGATTCTTCCTATTGCAAGAATAAAGGATAGAATTATCTTAAACTCTAAATATAATTAATTATAATAGTTATTAAGTAATTATTCAGTCTATGTACCTGTGTTATCTTGAAATCTTCATCTGTTGAACCATCTTCAGAATCGTCATCATCATCATCTCTTTCCTTAGCTTCTGCCTTGACTCTTGCCAAATAGGCATCTGGTTCATCTTCTTGATCACTGTCTCCAAAGTCATTAGCGTAATTTGGCTTATCCTAATATCAACAAATAATTTTGCTAACATTACATACTGTTTTAATGAATATCAAACCTTAACGAATAATTAAATGACTAATTGCGATAATCATGCTGTATCAATGGTAGAATTTTAAACTTTAAAAGTCAAATAATATAGTTATAATACTGCAGAGAAATCACATCACAATTATTATATATTTTACTTTGAATAATTTTTACTTTTGATAGTTAAAAGAAGGTTTTTGTTAATATTTGCCAGGTGACTTATGAAACTTACACTCTTTCCACGATTTTTCACTCTTAGCTTTTTAGAATTGATAAAGTCAAATAATTTGGCATATTCTTCCTTCTCGATGCTGCTAAATATATGGACTACTCCAGTGGTCAGTTCAATTTCAAAATCGAAAGATCTGTTTGTGCCTCCACCTCGGGCAAAGTTTACTGATGAAATTTCTTCGAAACGAATATGAATTGGTGGTTTATGTACATAAATGAATCCTCTTTCTAGCGGATATAAATAACCAGCTGCAGCTTTGAAGGAACAGCCGATTGCCGGGGTTCCCGAATGCCTATTTGAACAAAATTTTCTTATTAAAATTTACGTTTATAACTTACTGTACAACTCATGTTCTTAGTTACGATTAAAATTTATAAACGGTTCAATTTGTTGAAATTTGCTTTGTTTTATAATTTCAAGTTTCTTAAAAATTTGAGTCATCATTTAGGTAAAAGTTCAACTTTAAACAAAGTAGGACAAACATTGGTATACTTATCGGTACTTTTTCTATTAAATTGTTTTGAAACGGGTAAATTAATATAAATTAAAAAATTATATATACTATACCCTTGGAAGGCTCCAGGTCCGGTAAGTTTCCTGTTTATTATAACTTTCATAACTTTACCAAGAACTTCGTACGTAGGCCCAGAAACCTCTTTTGTTAATTTGTCTTCGTACTTTTCTTTCAGTTCTTTTCTAAAAATAAATTTGTGTATTAGTAACGCACTTGTGGTATTAACACAATCAATGAATATTTTCATATCATACAGCACGTACCTAGTGCTATGAAGTATGTACTTACTCAGAAAATGGTAGTTCAATAGAAGTTTCCTCTTCTTGATTAAATAATAATACTAAATAATGGTAACGAGTTTGTCCTTGTTTTATTGGAGGATCTAAACTCACCTATAAATAAATTTAATCTTTAGATTTAAATGAAATGTTATGTACATCAAAGTAATGTTTGTATAATTAAAAAAGAAAAATTAAAGAGTTAGCATAAAATATACTTACTACAAAGAACATTTGTCTGCTATCTTTATGGGGCAGTAAAAATAACCTTAGTACAGTTGACATTGGAATTTTATAATCAAATGTCTTTCCGTGAAGTTGGAAAAACGTTTGGAATATTTTAATATCATAACGCCCACTGTAAGAATTATAAATTAATGTTAGTGAATGCCACGTAAATGTAACAAAGTATTTGATACAAAATAAATACTAACCGAGGAGTAAGACATTGAATTTCCCTAAAGATTGCAATAGCATCACCACTAACACTTATAACAGATGCCTTCTCCATGACTTCTTGATGGAACATTTCTACAGGATCTTGATCCGCATTATCGCTAACTGGTATATGGAACCTCATTTCTAACAAACTGACTGGTGCATCATCATTCTGCAAATGATAAGAGAATCACAATAATTAACTTATTTTGTTGGAGTACTAAATTTAATTCTTAGAGGAATCGGAGAATATATATCCTTTCGTAATGCTTGCATACCTGATGAAATTCCAACGTGACTTCATTTTTCCCAGTTGTACATTGTGATACATCATATAAAGGAATTTCAAATGCTGTATGGTGACCTACATCAAAGCTTAATACAGATCCACGAAACTTAGCTGTACCCCAGTTCCAACCCTTTAAACTTATTTCTTTTTCTAACATATCCTTTTTGTAGTTAATACTGAAGAATTTGGCAATTTTTTCTTGATCCTATTTATAGAAATGGAATAAATTAAAATCATTGTCAAATCGAAAATTATAATATAATACTGAAAGATTAATGGTAGACATACGCCTTCTTTAAAGCCACGAAATCGGTGTAATGTGCCATTTTTTAAAAATATGCGAAGACCCCAGGTCCCGACAAATTTTTGGAAGTTGACCATTTCCATGTCTCCTGAAGATATTTGTTCAACTTTGCCAGTCTTCTGATTTTTGAAGATCAAATGTTGATCTGTCAACTTTAGTCTTCCCGGAGTCTAAAGAGAATAATAAGAGTACCAATAATAAAAAGAGATTAAGAAGAGTAAATATAAGAATTATTGAATTTAAATATATATATGCATGCAACAATCTGTAATGCAGCGTCAGAAAAATCAGTGTTCCTTTAAATAAATGTGTAAAGCAAAATGACTGGTTGTGTACAAAAATACTATGTGCCATTCCTTCGACTCTTCATACGAGTCTTTTGCTTGTAAAAGTGACACGAAGATGAAATTATCAGGGTATTTTTACTATTATATATTATTTTTTGTTATGAAACATACCATTTGCATTTATAGGCAACAGCGCATATTATTTTAACATATAACCAATAGTTTATTATGTGAATGCAAATTATTTTTGTCCAACATCTCACGTATATAGTTTGTCAGTGCACATTGATCTGCGTTGTGCATTTATTATTATAAAAAGATTTTGGTTATTAAACGTTCAAACACAAGAAAGTGAAAATCTTATAATAGAAAAAAATCATTTTGAGGGTGTCACGAAATTAAAATGCATAAAAACTTTAACTATGTGAAAAAGATTAAATTCACATACCATTGCTCCCTTAACCTCCGCAATGATATCCGGATATTCCAAAAAATCCATGTTTTAGACAGCTATATCCGACTCAGTACTAATAAAGTATGTAATATCAAGTAATATTACTCGGCGGCTCGGCGTGGACTAGTGGTGGCCGATGCACTGATATATGTATACACATACAATGTAACAATTAACAATTGTAATATCTGATGATACCAGAGATGAATGTAAGGAGATCGCTCAGTTAGCGGTTATCTCGGTTAGCTGTGTTCAGCGCGCCAAAAAATTTCGCCTCAAAGTGGCGCCACCGCGAGGATTGACGTTGGAGAAATGGTACGGAAAAGCACCCCAAACAAATGACGGGAGCGCGGGAGGTAATGCAGAGCACAATCGATCGATAAAGAAAATACTAGTAGTATAGGTATACATATGTACATCGTGTTCCCTCCGACAAAATCGGATACACTTATGTATATGCATACGATGATCATCTATACTTATGCATATGTATGTGGTGTACGTATTTTTTATTGAATTATGCATGCATAAGCATAATATAATTATTACTTCAAAGTAAAGTAATACATTTTGTACAAATATTTCGTTGAAAATTTATAGAATAAAATAAAACACATAATAGAAAAAAAAATTGATGCAATATTCTTATAATTTCTTATTTTGATCATTATTTACTATTATTTGTACGAACATTTCATTATGATATTAATAATTAATCATAAACATTTATAAAAAATAAGGTCTTTATCCTGCGTTTGACGTTACGGATTTAATTTTTGAAAGTTTCTTTTCTTTTACAAATATAATTAATGAATACTTTCAATTCAATAAGCGGTACTTTATACTTAAATGTTGGGTATATATATGAATATTTGAATAATTTTATTGATTATATATTATTTTATTATTATTTTATTATTATTAATTTTATTATTTTATTTAATTGTTTTAATAAATTCTAGGTTTTATCACAACATCTGAAACGTGACGTTGACATACACTTTTTGTATCAAGTAGTACATACCGCGATGAAACGCCACTCTTTGTTATATGTATACCAGCTTTCACAGCCGAAAGTAACTATATATAATAAAAAGAGAAAAATCAATCTTTTCCTTACCATCTTCTTCCTATATAATCTCCTTTTCATTTAAATCGTCGGAACGTCAAGCAAAAATTGTATAAAAACAATTTACATTTACCATAAAAAAATTACAAAAACTTATATATTTATATCGACGTAATTGTTCTGCTTTGGAACCCTCTTAAGGTGGTTCTAAAGTAGAACAGTTACCGACAGAGCTTTTCAACAATAAAAATATAAATAAAAAAAGATTGAAACTTTTTTTCAAAGTT
>JAPYZR010002178.1:0-29982 GCA_030522945.1 Trichopria nigra
GGATATCACCCCTCTCCGGGTTGGACCTTTATCGATAAAGATTAGCGGTTCTTCGGACCAGTCCCCCCATTTACCCCCTGATAAAGGCCCCGCGGGCCTATGATGCCTTGAAATCTTGGTGCCACGAACGACGTTCCCCCCTATTATGGCATCGCAGCATTTCGAGATTTGATTCTCCCTGAAACCTCGCCTGTAACGTGTTTGCCACGTTACAATATATATTTTTTTGTAATTTATTCATGTATCAATGAAATAAAATAAATGAATACTTATTTTGTCAATCACGTAGAATAATTTTTTTTAACATCCGGGCACGATTATTGATTTTACGCCCTGGGGCGTAATCTACAATGTCGCATTCATTGTCTGATTAAAATACGCGTATCAAGTACTATAAATATTGATTTCTAACGAATGTCCGCATATAGCATATATATATTCTCGGTGAAAATCAATAATTGCGTCTAGACAGAGTTTGTCCAACATCGAACGATAAATAAATGCGTAAAAGCGAATATTTATAAATAATAATGTGGCATAAATAATATTATAAACTCCCTGTGAGGTCGGGAAGTTGGAAAATGAACGAGGGTCGATACCCGAAAATCATATCTTCAAATATAAAATACTTTTTGCTACTCTATTAAATTTTTGAACATATATTAATAATGGTCTGATTTGATAGAGACAGAATTATTCTTATTGCAAGAATTGAAACTGATTTTTTTATAATTTTTAAATGTATTTTAATTAAAATTATAACAAAATTAAGTGATTATTTAAAAGTTATCATTTTTTAAAATAATTTTTAATAAATAATTATTCATTACTGAAATTTTCTTCATTGAAAACATCAGTTAAAATTTTATTAATAATAATTAAAAGTTACGATTATAAATTTAGAGAATTTTGTTCAGAGAAGTTTCGAAGAATGCATTTCTTGAGAAAATAAACCACCATTGGTTAAAATTCCGTGATTATTAAAAATGGTTTACTATTATTTGTATAATTAGGAAAATTTCAATAGTGAATAACAGTTATTAAATAAATAAATTTTAACAATTTTAAATTTTGTCAGAAGGAAATAAGGTCCCTTTTTCCATTTGTAATGTCGTTGATAGTAAATATTATTTTAAATCTCGTCAAAAGTATATACTATAAAATATAATATTGAAATTAAATAGTCTTTTGCTGAATAAAGATTAATGACGTTTAGGTCCTATTGTGTGAACCCTCCTTCAGAAATAAAATATACGTATATATAGACTGTATTTAATTTCAATATTATGTATAAATTTATATACATATATTTAATTTTAGTCTATATCCACGCTTCCTTTAACAAATGAAGTATTATTATTTTAAAAGCATTTATATCGACTGTTTATACCACACGAGTCTTCAAATTTATATCTATATAGTAAAATAATTTAAAATACGATTGCTATTATTATTGCAATATGCGTGAAATTTGTAAGCATTGAAGAAAAAAAATGCAAAGGTTTTATTATTATTTTTCATTGTATATAATATATGATCAATCTCCAAATGTAAAATTGTTTAGATCGTATTATTTGTATTACTGTATAAACACAATATTGATTATTATAGATATATAACAGTATATTATGATGTCGAAAATATGTAGGAATTATATTCAATACGTACGAAACAAATTTAATGGGGCTCGAATTTTTAAATTTTACGTTATACTGCGCTTAACCTTTTCGCTCCGGGGATTTTTCCTTTAAAATTGACCTCGCATTTTAGCTGAATTTCATGACTTAAATGAATGCACATCTTATTGACAAGTCGCCACTTCGGAGTGCTGGTCCATATACGGACCACTCCCGGGGAGAAATAGTTGAGGCTATAATGTAAAAAATTATAAGTGAGGGTTTAAGAGCGCTTTTCAATGTTTTTTGATGTGCTGATTAGAATAAAAATAGTGAAAAATATGTCAGATTCATATTTGACCCTGAACTTTGAATGTCAAATAGTGAAAATGAAAATTGATGTATCTATGTTTTACGAGTCGCTGAATTCAAAGTTAATTTTAAAGGTCAAAGAAGTATAACCAGGATTTTTTTCGACATTTTTCCTAAATTTAGTGCATTAAATTGACCTTATAAACATTCATTATATTCGCTTTTCTTGTTGGTCCATATATGGACCAGTCCCGTAGCGAAAAGGTTAAGAAATTAGTACTGTAAGTAAAACATTTATTTTTCAATTGGGTCAACACGCGACAGATGTTTCATCCGGTCGATAAGAACGACAACGAACGTTGTACCAACGAATATATAGACGCTTATTATAGAAGGACAGAGACCGTGTTAAATGGTAAGACGAATTATGGTTCCCCAAAGAGTCACATTCGCAATGAGAGTGAGAAAGACACTCTTATGTATGTACAGTACATTTGCTGTCCTTCTGTTCCCCAGTCTCATCTCCCTATACGCTCTGGGCTTCTATATGCGTCTATATTCGTTGGTTATACTTACCGATCGTGTAGCGACCATGTGTAGATAAAAGCATTGTTCGTTTTGTATCATGGGAGCGACTCGGAGTCGCTCCAAATCGCTCTAAATCAAAGGTTAGGTTAGGTTGCTAATGTTATTTGTATATCTATATTGAAAAAGGGGCGACTCGGAGCAGTCCAGGTATTGCAAAACGAACAATGCTATTGATCGTGCGTTACAAACATATATACATATACAAAACCGACATAACCCCAGAACATAAAATCAGATGAAAACCGTTGAATTTTTTCAATTTTAGCGAATGAAATTATATTCCGTTAAAAATATACAAGTAATATTCACGAAATATATTAATTCGCGAATCTTTGATTCGACACGCTATATATTTTAAACGAAATGTTTATTTTCATTTATTAGATGTATATCAGATATACATATATATATAAATTTACTTTATTAATGAGATTTTCAAGGCTTAATTTTCAGATAAAATGTACATAATTATTGTTTACAGGGTAACATTTACGTTTATAAATTTCATAGGATGAAAACATTCCAAACTGAAAAGAAAACGAATTGAAATAATTTCAATAATCGTTTGTAAAATAGATCCAAGCGTGCGGGAAGTCATGAGTAACAATACAACGATGCAACGTAAAATCATGTGTATCCATATTCACCACATGTGTGTATATATATATATATATATACGTATCTAAACTAGTAATCTTTCTATAAGGCCAAGAATATTTCGAATATTCGAGAAAATTAAATCAAATCTCGATACTTGTAATTTCAAAAGGTTATCAAAGTTTAATAGTAATCAATACAAATGAAAAATTACTTTACTCGCTGGCGAGGTTGAATAGTACACAATATACGAAATAAATCTAATAAGAATTGGTTCCCCCGTTATTTGTTCACAAGAATTTTCTCGAAATTCCAATGTACCTAATGAAAGGATGCACATGTATATATAATTTATAGATTCACTAATTATCTGCAAACAAGAAAGATGCAACAGTGCTATAATGCATAAATTATACGTATCATCTATTTAAATGCGAGAAGGATAACCGTAGAAATTTTGCATTTCTCGAGAATTTATTTATACCCGCACGTGTGCTCGACGAAATATTTGTACGATCTTTAAATTAGATGTGTTTAAACGAATAATACATACGAGAAAATGGTTAAATTACGATTACGTAAACAATGGAGAGATTTAGGTTAGTAATGCAATATAGCACAAGTATAGTACAAGGCGTACAGTCACGTACAGTACGTACATACAGTATATATATATATATATATATATATATATACATGAAGGAAATTTCGATTTTTGCCAATTTCAACGTGCGCACGTCTCGAACTCTCGAGGAACATCTCGAACGTGTTATGGCGCCAAAAAGCGGAAGTACCAGTTTGATACGCGAGCGATTATTTAAATGTAATCTTACCTTTATTAAATAATGATTTAAAATGATTCGATTTTTCTCGGTCCTCTCGATTTTAATTCGACGATATTTCACCCTCAACATCTTCGTTAAATTCTTAAATTATAATTTTTAATGCTTTTACCGCCGGAAGTTGTCCGTTTGATCGACAAGAAAGTTCCCCACATTTCGAGAACATTCTAGCAAGTTCCGTGGATTTCGCGCATCGTATATAAATGCTCATTCCACTCGGCGCGCCACATTAGACAATTTGACGTGGTGCTAGAAGGACGTACCCTTGTGTTTTAATCTGACTGTGTTCAGTGTTCTTTTATTCTATATCATCAATTGCAAATACCAAGGTAAGGCGATTAATTTATTATAGTTTCTTAAATTATCATTTTTTCGTTGATCATAATTTTCCATCTATTAGTTTTTCACGTCCAACTTTTTGTGATAAGTCGCGTAATTTTATACTTTTAGCCATTAATGTATTAAAATTATTTGAAATTTAAGAGGCAAGTGCATATTTTTTTTATTTAAAATTTATGAATTATATTTTTTTATTTTATTTTTTAATTAAATTAATTAGCATTTTTGGAAATTTAATTGGACAATTTTTTTAAATTCATGTTAATTTCTAATTGTTAAGTTTACATTATCTTACAATTGATCATTTTATTTTCAGATGCCTGAAGAAATGGAAACTGGCGATGTTGAGACCTTCGCCTTCCAGGCTGAAATTGCTCAGCTGATGTCCCTCATCATCAACACGTTCTACTCGAACAAGGAAATCTTCTTGAGGGAACTTATTTCCAACTCCAGTGATGCTCTTGACAAGATTCGTTATGAATCGCTGACAGATCCAACGAAAATGAAATCAAATCCAGATATGGAAATCAAGATTATCCCAAACCAGAATGATCGCACTTTGACGATCATTGATACTGGTGTTGGTATGACCAAGGCCGATTTAGTTAACAATTTGGGAACCATCGCCAAATCTGGAACTAAGGCTTTCATGGAAGCTTTACAAGCAGGTGCTGATATCTCTATGATTGGTCAATTTGGTGTAGGTTTCTACTCTGCATACCTTGTTGCTGATAGAGTTACTGTCATCTCGAAACACAATGATGACGAGCAGTACAGATGGGAGTCCAGTGCAGGAGGTTCTTTCACCATCACTACTGATAAGAGCGAACCCCTTGGTCGTGGAACCAAAATGATCCTTCACATGAAAGAGGACCAGGCTGATTATTTGGAGGAGAATAAAATCAAGGAAGTAGTGAAGAAGCATTCTCAATTTATTGGTTATCCCATCAAACTAGTCGTACAGAAAGAGCGAGAGAAGGAATTGAGCGACGATGAAGCGGAACCTGAAACTGAAACCGAAGAGAAGAAAGAGGAAGAAGATGATGGCAAACCAAAAATTGAAGATGTTGGTGAAGAGGAAGAAGATGCAGACAAGGAGAAGAAGAAGAAGAAGAAGACTATCAAAGAAAAATACACAGAAGATGAAGAATTGAACAAGACGAAGCCTATCTGGACAAGAAATCCTGATGATATCAGCCAGGATGAGTACGGTGAATTCTACAAATCGTTGACTAATGACTGGGAAGATCATCTTGCCGTCAAGCACTTTTCGGTTGAAGGTCAACTGGAATTCAAAGCTCTATTATACGTACCAAAGAGAATGCCGTTTGATCTCTTCGAAAAGAAGAAGAAGAATAATATTAAGCTGTATGTGCGCAGAGTATTTATCATGGATAATTGCGAGGAACTTATTCCCGAGTACTTAAATTTCATGAAGGGTGTCATTGATAGCGAAGATCTTCCATTGAACATCTCTCGTGAAATGCTTCAACAAAACAAGATCCTCAAAGTTATTCGTAAAAATCTAGTCAAGAAATGTTTGGAGCTTTTCGAAGAACTTTCAGAAGACGCGGAAAATTACAAGAAGTTCTACGAACAATTCAGCAAGAATTTGAAGTTGGGAATTCACGAAGATAGTACGAACCGTGCTAAATTGGCTGAACTCCTCAGGTTCCACACATCGGCTTCGGGAGATGATTCGTGTTCTCTTAAGGAATATGTTGGAAGGATGAAGGAAAACCAAAAACACATTTACTATATCACTGGAGAGAGCAAGGAACAAGTAGCCAACAGCTCCTTTGTCGAACGAGTAAAGAAACGTGGATTTGAAGTCGTTTATATGACTGAGCCCATTGATGAATACGTCGTTCAGCAACTTAAAGAGTACCAAGACAAACAACTTGTATCTGTTGCCAAAGAAAATCTGATTCTTCCAGAAGACGAGGAAGAAAAGAAGAAGCGAGAAGCAGACACTGAAAAATTCCAGAACTTGTGCAAAGTCATGAAGACCATTCTTGATGCCAAGGTGGAGAAAGTTGTCGTCTCTAATAGGTTGGTTGACTCTCCCTGCTGCATCGTCACCTCGCAGTATGGTTGGACTGCCAACATGGAAAGGATAATGAAAGCGCAGGCGCTTCGTGACACCTCTACCATTGGTTACATGGCAGCTAAGAAACAACTCGAAATCAACCCTGACAATCCCGTTATTGAGACTCTGAGGGAGAAGGCTGATGCTGATAAAAATGATAAGGCTGTCAAAGACCTTGTAATCTTATTATTCGAAACTGCCCTCTTGTCTTCCGGTTTCACGTTGGATGATCCTCAAGTGCATGCTGTTCGTATCTACAGAATGATCAAGTTGGGTCTTGGTATCGATGAGGAAGAAGAAGTCGTAGAAGAATCTGCAGCCGTTCCAGAAGTAGCACCTGTGGAAGGCGAAAATGATGATGCATCTAGAATGGAAGAAGTAGATTAAATTTTTCTGTAAAGTTAGGTTTAAGTGCGACGGGATATGTCAACGAAATGACTTGAGGTCACGTTTTATGTGGCATTAGTTTTACATCCGAAAACTTTCCTGTATTATACGTATTTCATTAATGTTTGTCGTATTTAACTGTCGATCATTCTAAGTACGACAATGATTTTTTTTTATGTTTTATATGCACCTGCTAGTGTAATACAATAACTACAGTACAAGTTGCATTTAAGCTAATTTATAGCGTCGTAAATAAACGATTTTCTATAATTTTCTATGTACTCTTTTTCCTTCCTTTAACAATTTAAGAAAATTATATTTCATATCTATCTATATGTTATGTTTCTGCATCTAAAATTTAAAATACCTTCATTGAAATTTCATTTCAAATATTGATAAAGTCTGAAATTGTTCCAAGTTTTAACTTATAATTTAGATTACTGGTTTTTAAAAAATAAGAGAAATATTTCTTTGCTGTTTTGTGCATGTTCAAATTTTACTTGGTGAGTATATGACGTTTATAAAAACATTTAACTTTAGATAGGCATGAAATTACGATAAGCAATTTATTAAACCGTAACCGGCATTAATTCCTGCCTAAAGAATATATACATATTTGTATAGCAAGCTCGCAAGATATAATCAATGAGTAACTGTGTGCTTGGCACTCGCAAAATAATTGAAAATCAAATATAATTATAAAATGAAATTAATGATGGACTTGTAAAAATATTTTTTGCTTGGTTCTTGAATTGACCGAATGTGAGCTCCTGTATATAATCCATTGTGTTACGAATTATACGACTGCTTTAATATACATTGTACTCTCTGTGTAATATCGATTAGAATGGTATATAACACTTATCTATTTCAACACAAATTTTCAATTTTTTTTTTTATATATACATATATAATAAATATAAATTAAATTGCAGAAAAATGAAAATTCATCGGCTTTCTATTTTATACAATTAAAAATTGTTCAAATTCATTCATATCAGCTTATTATTTTTTAATTGTTTTGAATTAGTTTTCTTACATTATCTGGAATGAATTTTAATGAATTTAAATTTGAAAAATAATAAGATACACATAATATTCAATGAATTTTCGTTTTACTGCATCATTAGCAAATGGTACATATATATATAAATTCATAAAAACCATTCTACTTTTCAAAATATTTACAAATATACGTTATTTATATATATAAACACTATAGAATAGATATAATATTCTTTATATATATATATATACACACATACATTATGATATGTATCCATTGTTTTAAAATGTTTAAATTGTCAATTTAGTCAAATTTGAACTCCCTCTACCGATTGTTTTCGTATTTAGTTCATCTTTGAAGGCTCTGAAGGCACGATCATGTTGCACAAGTTTACCGTAGTTTACCGTGCCGAGTTTAGCAAACTCCGAATGACTCCGAAAGTCCGAAGGAGAAAGTTATTTTTGACTTGAATAATTCAAATTATATACACATATAATAAAATGGCAAGCAAAGGTTGGAAGGTAATTTGTGTTCTCGCGAATTGCAGATGATTTTTTTCATTTTTGACCTACCGTATTTCATTGTTTAATCTGTATAAATGTAAATAGTGTATAGAATTATTGGTTAGAATGTGTCAAGACGAATCTTTATTTCAGGTCGTGCAAGCTCACATTCCGTTGATTAAGTTTCGAAAGGGCGGACATCACAGAAGTAAGTCTCAATTTTTTAACTTTTTATACAGTATCATACGTTCCATATAAAGTTCTATTGAACTTGTAATTACATACAGATACATGTTTATGTTTGTCATTTTATTGGTTAGCTTCAGATTCAGTTTCGGCGGCGGCTTCTCGTACAGTACCGTCTACCACAAAAAGTACAGGTGCAACGGGGCCCGGTGTTACCGTTTTACCTACCATCGATCACTACCAATTGCCACTCAGATACCAAAGAAGACCGATCGATGAAAAAGAAATAGCATACATTAATGTGAGTTTCACTTTAAATTTCTTTGTTATTTATTTCAATTTATTAATATTTTTCAAAAAATATTTATAACTATAATATTAACCAGCTAAGCATTTGATCACAGAGGTTTCGCCCTTAATGAGACATTAGGCGTATCTAAATTCACAATTTATCTGACAGCTAAGAGTACCTTGAGCGTCCAAATAGCATGAATTTAGACAAATTGTGCATCTGCAAAAGCGTACAATTTTTACCAGAACAGTGATGTTGCACAATAAACCATAATTGTCCTATATCAAAAGCGTTTTAAATATAACACATTCCAAGTTCTACCTTTTCGTTCTTTGATATGAGAAAAAATATTTTACAATAATGTAAATCAGATTTTTAAACTATTAAGTTACAATCTTCCTTTTCTTTTCTTTTTTTTTTTATTTTCTTATTTATAAGATCAAAAATTGATGTCATTTTTAAAAGTTACATTTGAAATGTTTCTGAGGTAGGACATTTATGGTTTCCGCAACATTACTTAAACTTTTCTGTGAGCAATTATTCTGTGAACAATTGTTAGTAAGGTTGAATTTGTGGATTATTGTAAACTCATTAAATTAATTGCAACTTCGTCTAATTAAATGTGTGTTTAAACTTGTAAAATGACTTTTCCGAACATCGTTTGAAATTGGTAGATTAGTGCAGTAATGTAATAAACATATGGGCAGATAATTTATTATTAGTACGTGTCATTTTCTTCCCAAAATAGTAAAAAAACTCATAATTCTCATAATTCTGTTAGATAAATAGTATTATTATAATCATTATTAATGTTTTATGATAAAATTTAAATGATGTATACGTATATATGTAAGAGCACAACATTCTGACAAAACATTCAAGCATTTATCCAGCGTGAATTTCATTATTGCAGCGTGGCGGACCAGAATAATCAATGAAGTGCACCAGTCTACGTAAAAAGTCATTACTACACGTATTATACTACTGCCGTTTATCATTATAGATGTAATCGAACAAAAACTATGTATCTAGTGTTCAAGTAATAGAAAATTATATTAGTGTAAATATTTTACTCCAGTTCTTTCATTTTTTAATTCATATAAAACTGGTCAACAAGCCTATACTGTAGGTAATGAATTTACATTTGACATTGCCCCAGCCTTCTATTTTTGGTTTTCCCACTATAGTGCGTACCAAAAATGTTTTTGCCCTATATGGCTACCAGAAAAAAACGAGTAAATTTTTAAACCTTGAAATCGTGTGAATTTTTAACAATTTGTAATAACCTTTTGAGTGGACAATGTTAATTGTTGGCAAATAATATTTAAGAAATTTTGGAGCGTGAGAAAAATTTTGGAGTTCAGCCATATATACGACCCTGCGCGGCCGACGAGAAAATATAGTAAACGGCATTTACGCAGGCGAGAATACGAGATTAGATGGAACGGGTTGGAGATGAGGGAGGGGGTTCGGGATCGGGATTCGGGATTGGGAATCGGAATTCGCGATGGTGACGGTGATTTTGACGGGAATCGCGGGACGAAACTAGTTCTGAGACAGATTGAGACAGATGACGGTGGTAAGTGACTAATAATTTGTCAATAATCAGGTACTGAGGAAGGCGTGACATTTTTGTTCTTTCCCGTTGAAAGAACGAACCAAATCGTTCGAAAAAAGCTTTGGACGCGAACGACTTCATGAAAATGTCGGATATGACTGAATTCGGCCCGCGGAAAACTGTCGTCGTCCTTGCAATTGTCGCAGGATGCTTCGCGTTGCTGTGGCCTAAGATTTTCTACCCTATGATGACTGCTGCTCCTGTCAACGCACCACAAACCACTGATGGCTCAGGTAATTGCAAACCATCACATTACAATAAAGTTATAAAATAGCCAAATCATTATAAACATCTTTATTATGAATATCAAATGAAAACCTCTAATATATAAATAAATCTATAAACAATTCTTTTTTAAAGATATATGTTTGCAGATAATCGTTGATGTTTGCGTTGTCAAAGCGCTTTAGTTGATGTTGTTTATTCTTTTCATAAAAATAAAAATATTTTCATTGTACGATCAAAAAGTATTATGCAATATTATACTGATGTTAACACTTTCTATCATATATTTAAAAATCTTATTTCTGTCCAATTAAATTTAATAATATATCTATGATATTATCGATTTATATTTTTTATTGCAAAAAATCTGATTGCTTCCTCAATTCTACCAGTTTGTTGTGATGTGATATTCGAAAGCGATGTAACTGCTGTCGATATCGTACAAGAAATGTGCCAGAATATACTTCGGCATCATCAGGTTGATCCGAGAGTAAGAGATGTTATAAATTCCAAGAAATTATTACCTCAAGTTGTAACTCTGTGCCGTGATGAAGTTCTCGCGAGATGTGGAATAGATTTGTCTTCTTTCCTGGCAGCGAAGGAACGATTGGGAAAATCGTACAAACAAGTATTAGATGAAATTCGAACATTGAATGGTTCTCTTTGTCTCAGAACAAATTTCGGAGTTCCTCTATCTCGCTTAGGAACACCTCATCTGATACGATATCACATCCTGATGCCCCACAGTAAGAAGGATGCTTATGTGTGATATGAGTAAACTAACAGATGATTAACCCCTGAGATGATCGAAACCTACTAATAGAGATAACTCCGGCTACTTCATATTTTATAAGGTTATTTTATTTTTTTTTAATATTTTTTTCTGTTTTTGTGTTGAAAATAATTACATAAAAATTATATTTTTTAAGAATACAAGAAATTCTTGATTGGGTATTTGGATATATATATATATACATATATTTGGAAAGTTTGAGCTGTCCATTATCCACTGGCATTCTGCCAACACAACTAGCATAACAGTTGGCACATGTAAGATTTTGTGCCACTGTCATACTTTGAAATACATTCTATACGTTTTTCATGATTTCAGAAAAACAAATAGCTACCCAATGACCTCTGCGTGATTAAAATAACTTAGGCTTTCTTAACCTAAATTCACTGCTTAAATATTATTTAAATTTTTCTGAATTTTTATCAGATGACAGAAAAGGAGTTATTAATTTGAATATTAATTAATATTTTAAATCGCACAGGTCCAATACATCAAGAACGATCGACGCCACCACATGCAGGTGGTTTTCACCCAGCTCTAAGAGAGCGAGGAAGAGCAATTCCTGCTTCTCATGTTGTTCCACGAATAATCGAGAGACCTGATCATGCTTCAATACCGATGAAAATGCGCCCTCCTATGGGAGGTGCAGGCCATGTTGTAGCTGCTCCAAAAGGAACTGGATCAATGGGAATCATCATGCCTCTTTATACTATTGGAATAGTTTTGTTTTTCCTCTACACAATATCAAAGGTATTGTCAGTCTTCATCATGCCACTCATGCACGTATACAGTATAGGAATGATTATAAATTACTTCTACAAAATTTTAAAGGTATTTATCATTCAAAAGGTAGTTCAATTTAGCATGAGGTTTTGCAAATGCCAGCAATATAACAAATTGCATTGCTGATTAAAGAAAGCACTAACATATTGTGTAGTATTTATTGCAAGTAATAAATGAATTAATTCTTTTCCATTTTTATACTAAACCTGAATTTCATTTCTTGGTATAATATACAGCTTACGAAATATATATATATATATATAATTTGAACCATCTTTAGGCTCTTCTATGCTAACCAAAACAAATGTGTAAAATCTTTAAAACAGGCGTTTGTCATCGCTCCCTATATGACTAACATATTCTAAATGATTTATGTCCAATTAGAATTTAAAGTACATTTATTTATATAATAAAATTTATGATTAAAGGTTTTAAGAAAAAACTCAGATAACGAAATAATCTCACGTGGCGATTACCTCGGAGATGCAGCCGAGAGAGAATTTCAGAAAATGATATTCAGTCCTGAAGTATTTACAGCAGCAATGACCAGGCACGGCATTTCATCGGATCTGAAGAAACAGCTGCCGACTTCACCGGTTGAAAAAGCTCCAACGATAGATGAGTTAAAAGAGCGTAAGTTTTAAGTTTTTATTTGTAAAAAACATTATTTAAGTGACAGATATTTTCCAAAACATGAAAAGTTAATCACTCGAGCAACGGATTGTACACCAAGCACATATTGCAATTATGTGGTTATTTAACTTTTAACGATAAATGTAACAAGGATCCTAGGTTCATTTGCAATTTGTAATAATGTTCTCTCGTTGCTGCTGGAATGTTAGAAGCGGCAGGAGATATAGAGATAGATCAGCTAAGGCGACGGTTGGTCGAGACAGAAGCAGCGATGGAACGAATTGTCGTTCAGATGGGCAACTTGTCGCGCTCAGTAATGAATTGTTCAAGTGCTGAGCCAGAGAACAAGGTTCACCAGATATTATTGAAGCGAGACATTAACGTGTTTTTTTTTTTCTTGTTTTATTTCATAGATTTAGAAAATTGCACGCTGCTGTGTTTTTACTGCACACACTGCAAGCTTTCCCAACTCCTTAGAAAATTCTTACTACTGTTGTTTTCGTTGGAACAATTCGTATAATATTTATTTTTTTGTTTTTATGATAATTACAATCCTCTAATCCAAGTCTGGTGAAAGAAAAATATTAACTTATAAAAAATATGATTAACAAAATAAGAATTATCAAATATAATATAAATTATAGATAACCTATATTTTACATAATATTGTAAAATTTAGGGAGACTGATTGAGGCATTTAAATATATATATTAAAAATAAAAGAGTCATGTATACTATAATAAACATTTACAATCTGTTAATAAGCTCTATTAAGACCAATACTGATAATATATAGTGAAGAATATAAAATCGTCTATTATAAAAGAGGTTTTTGTTAAAAGAACAGAATTAAGTATTGATGTAAATGATTTTGTATAATTTTACATTTTAAGAAATAGACGATGCTCCAAAGTCTAACGGTCTGGCAGCTGGGGTCGGCCCCAATACGAAGGTATATTCCCAGCTTCCGAAAGTGTATCTCACACAAGCATAATAATGATCAGTTTGCTGTTGTCTTAACATCCTTTGTACTTTTGTTTTATTAGAATTTGTAAATTGTCAAACATTCTTTTGTATCCGAAGCAGAGCCAAGTATAAATCAAGTATCTCTCTTTGGGTATAAAACTCTCAATGTTATGTATAGCATGATGCATTTAATGCCGGACTAAGGATTTGAAAAATCAAAATTGATGTATGCTCCATTAAGTGTCTTATTTTTTTCAGCTAGCAATTAGCATACATAGGATTTTATTTTTATAGTAATGATATTTTTTTCGTACCTTTATATTTTTTATGTAGCATGAATATTTTATTTTAGAAATTAATCTTAATTGGAAGTAATTGGAACTATAAACTAAATCTGCGACATTTAACAACTTGCAATTTTTTGTCAAATAAGAATGGCGATGAATACGAAGACACTTCTCCAACCGTCCAGGTTGTCAATATGGAAATGACAGCATCTTGCGAAGGAGGCAAAAAGTGCAGTCGTCCTACAACTCCAATTCCAATGATACCTCATAGGTGATTTTTAATTTTAATAACATTTACCACAAAATAATATTCAATAGTTTCAATACTGATGTATTATCTCTTATAACTGTAATAATAATGGAAAATTAATCGTTTTCTTTTTTTGTCTTAGTCATGAAGAAGAACGAGAGAATACTCCTCCAATACCGATATACTTGGAAGGTGCCCTACCACCACAATGCGAGTTGCTCGTAACAGATTCGAAAACTCAAGAAGTTCAAGAAGAGACAAACTCGGAATCACCAGTTGTACTCTCCGGCAAAATGACCCTTTCTGTCATCAGTCTTGATCAGATCGTTCCTGTAAGGAAGTATTAAAATTACCGACAAATTCGAATGATCTACGGAGACTTGTTTTGTTCGGTGATTCTTATACTTTATTTTCTACTGCACGACCTCTAACATTCATAAGCTGCGTAATATTGACTTTACGCTTAATATGCAATCCACAAGGTGTGCCGTAAGAAATTTTATTTTTTTCAAATTGCGATCCGCGTTCAAGCTTATTTATATCACTAATAATCTAAATTTAAGTTTGGTGTGATTATTAACAGTACAACATGTCTTAAATTTAACCCTGAAACAATACTCCAAAAATCATTCGTCATAATTTTTTTTATTAACAATAAATTATTATATTTGACAAAGATACAAAGTTCTAACTGATATTGCTTTTTAGTTCATTGTGAATTCTAGTTCCTTTTTTTAAATTAAAAATGCATGTAAAAAGTATTGACGAGTACATTCATATAATTATTTCGTCTTATTAGGAGGCAAAAATGCAGAATAATCTGCAAGAAGTAAGAAACAATACAGATTCCAGCAACGGAGAAGAGAGCAACAAAGAAAACAACATAGGTAATTTTGTAGATGACTCTGAAAAGGAGGAATACGAAAATGAGGAGGACGATAAGGACGTAGATTACGCAAACGAAAGCGAAAACGAAAGTGAAGAAAGGAAGGAATCGCTGCGTCAAAGTAGAAAAATTGAGAATCACGTTTTAATGAAAAGCCACATTCACAATGAAGAGACTGAAAGCGAATCTGATGGCGATGAGTCGGACGACGAAGATGAAGATAGAGGAATGGATGAAGAAGAAGATAGTGAAGAAGAAGACGAAGAAATCGCAGCAGAGCGAGCGACACACATTAAATATCGCAGAAACCAAAACGTTACAAATAAAATTTCAAGTATTAATCAAGAGAAAGACGACGACGAAAGTGAAGATGAAGATGAAGACGAAGACGAAGACGAAGATGAAGAATCTAAAGAAGAAAGCGAAGATCAAAGTGAGAAAGAAGAAAAAGCGATTAATAGTGAAAACAATAATTCGGATAGTGACGAATCCAGTGACGGTCAGATTGTACGAAATAAAAGGAATCAAATCTGACTGGCAGCACGTCCAGACTTCCAGAGTTATATAAATTGAAAATTTTTAATAAAAATTAAAAATCGTTAAAAATCAGAGGTGTCGTTTTTTACAAATCAATATTACGAGTAAAATCCCGGTTGGGGAGTTCTACGTTAATTTTGATAATAACATAGAGCGAACAATGAAAACATTCGGTGTGTCAGTGCTCGCCTCTTTTATTACTCAATAATTTGATTATTACGTGTGCATATGATATTGCAGGCTTCTTTCCATAAGAGTTCAATCTGCATTTCGTTTAAATGTTTGTTTTCGTCATTGTGTCATTACAATAATGCAATAATACAATAATGCACGGCTTTCGTACGAAGGTACTCTACAACAAAAGTTGCAATTCAATTGTGATTGAGTTATTACTTCGATTTAACTTTGGTCCGTTAATCAACTTTCATTCTCGAGTGTAAAAACAAATATATACACAATATGTTATAAAAAATGTAAAATTCAGAAAAGAAGATATTTTTGTTTAATCTTTATCTTATGTCTTTTTTACATACTTGTATGTGCAATAATTATATCAATGTACATTAATATTCGAAATTTTATTATATATTATGTTACGTCGTTTACGATTATATGTTACGATTTATCACATAGTCTATCATAATACGCCATTTCTACGTGATTATTATATAAAGCGATTCTACTTCGTATTACGATTCCTTATTTCGTGTATTATCTAATCCATCGTAACTTAAAATTCCTAATGTAAAAGAATTCAGCATCATTAAGGAATAGATTCCTGTCTGGGACATTTCCAGGATTAATTTTATAGAAGAATCAAACATCTTAGAAATTAGAAACTATATGTCTATTTGCATTGAAAATTATAAGAAGTTACAAATTTTCAATAAAAGAACCAATCAAAACTTATGTATTTTGTATATGAATTACCCAATGACTAAAAAAATCGAAAAACGTTTTAAAAGATATTAATGATAATGGGTTGTCCTTTATTTTCATTAAAACAACGTTTATTTAAATGTTAGAATAAAATTTGTTTAATGCTATAAAAATATTTTTTTAATATTATGCAAACATTGCTTTATTATTTTACTTTTTTTATTATATAGATATTAAATGTTCACGACCGATACAAATATTCAGACTTATTAATAAGTTTTGGCCGCAGAAACTGTATTTGACAAAAATGTCATTCTGAATAAAATATTTAAGTTAAAACTAATTTAGCATGTAATTAAAGATTCAAGACTGGTGCTACCATTCATACCACAGCCATGATTAAGGGGGTTTTCAAAGTAGAACAGTTACCGGCCGAGCTGATCAACAATAAAAGTATAAATATAAAAACATTGAAACTTTTTTTCAAAATTTGGTCTCTGGAAGGGTGATTCTACAGAACGTACGCAATCACCAAAAAAAAATCCAGCAACAATCATTAAAAATTAAATGAGAACTGTTGGGGCTTTGGAAGGGCGGTGATTTGATATGACGACATAGCAGGTTCCTCAACAAAATTCCAGTAAAAATAATGAAAGTCAGTGAAAATTTTTGGAAATAAATTATTTTTCCATACCTACTTTAAAAATAATTATTGTTTCCAAAAGTTCTCATTTAATTTTCAATGATTTCTGATGGAATTTTTTTGGTGATTCTACATAACATATACAATCACCACAAAAATTCCAGCAGAAATCAAATGAAAACTTTTGGAAACAAATTATTTTTAAGATAGGTATGGAAAAATAATTTATTTCCAAACATTTTCACTGAATTTTTCATTATTATTAGTGGAATTTTGTTGAGGAACCTTATGTCATGTCAAATCACCCTTCCAAAGCCCAAATTTTGAAAAAACGTTTCAATCATTTATGTATAATTTACATTTTTCGTATTTCGAGGTTAGGTCGGTAACTGTTCTACTTTAGAACCCCCTTAAGGCAGGTATATGGAAAAATAATTTATTTCCCAAAATGTTCACTGAAATTTTCATAATTTTTACTGGAATTTTGTTGAGGTACTATATATGTCATGTAAAATCACCCTTCCAAAGCCAAAATTTTTAAAAAAAACGTTTCAATCATTTATAATTTACATTTTTCGTATTTCGAGGTTAGCTCGATAACTGTTCTTTGGAATTCGAGTGAATGCAGTTTTCCCTGGTTTTATACAAACTCCTATGACGGAAACAGTTCGGGATAAAGTATAACAAGTGTATGTAGAAAAAATCCCTTTGAAAAGGATGGGATTACCCGAAGAAGTAGAGGAAGTAATTCTATTTTTAGCATCTGTGAAAATCTCTTATGTAAATGAAACTTCTATTGAAGTTACAGGGGGAGTGCACTAACACAAATGTTTAATTAAATAAATAACATATTTTTTTATTCTATATACATATTATATATACACGCATAAACATAAGGTACAAATAAAGTTGTTATATGAACAGATCATTTCGTTATTATTTGTGATTGTTTCTTTCACTCGTTTCCACAAAAAGGCGTGATTTCTGATTAATGACAATTACTTGAGTTCATTGTATGGTGAAAACATGTTTTGCTACTCTATTATTTTCCCGAAATTTTCTTATAGCTATTGTAAATACTTCTGCGAAATCGTTCAATTGTAAACTCTTCATCGAGAACAAAAGTTTAATATTTATGATTCTCACTTTATTTTCACTTTCTTTTCGCTTTAAATTTCTTGGCACGCTTGTGGGCCTTGTAATGAGTCTTTGCCTTCTCTGAAATGATTTCCTTGTATTTGCGTTTATTATATTTGCTGAATTCCGCATCTGCCATTAATTCATCAACAATGGTTCGCTTGCGCTCTTTCTTGGTTAACCTACTATTGTAGAAATCTAGTGGAGCATCAAGAACTTTACCAATTTGGAAATACTTCGGAAGTGCTTGTTTATCATTTTTCTTGTAGAAATGTTTTGGATCCAATGCTGATCTCATTTGAATGATTTCCAAATCGTGCCTTATTTCATCTGTCATTTCTGTAGCTGGCATATTGAACCACTGTTTACCCTTAGTTTTTTCTCTTTCTCTACGTCTCCCTGCTTTGAGTTTTTTATCGCTTGGGTCATATTCTGGAACATTATCAAGTTTCTCAATGTCAGATGGAATGTTTGATTTTTTTAAGACCTCTTCAACTGGATTTACTTCTTTTATTAACTTTTCTAAATCCACAGATGGTGGTTGTAGTTTATACTTTGACTTTTTATGTGTCTTTTTCCAACCCATATCGCTTTCAAATTCATCTAGATCAAAATCATTTGATGGATCAAATTTTTCTTTTTTTTCCTTTTGTTTTGAAGTAGCTCCCAGCTTCGTTATATCGATTTCTGAAAAGCATACATTTATTTAATATTTATATACACATTATAAAGAAAACTAATAGCGTTTTCAGTAATCTGCACCTTTTCTGCACCGTTTCTGCACGTGGGCAGTTTGCCCAGTCTCAATGAACATGTGCACTAGGGCAGTGTGCCCACGGTGTAGAGACGGTGCAGATTACTGAGATATACGTGCATGCATAGACCTAACACATATGGATTGAGACTTATCCTACAACAGGAGGATAATGGATGAATATCTTCACCATACAATTCTCCGTAATTATTTTTAAACTTCAGTTTGTATAATTCATTTTTAATCAATATACTATTCGGATAAATGATATTTGTCATGCACCCTTTCTTTCTAACAATTATTTAATTTAATTTTTCCCATTTCCAATGATTTTACGAAGATTCGAGATTCTTTTCATGATGCATATTATCGTTTGCGTTACATATGAAAATATATTATTTTTTAATACGCACTTTTTAAAAATACTCGTTTTTACGTTTATAAATTTTACAGTGCACGCAATTGACGTGAAATTAATTTTTAGAACATAAAAAGACCTTGCTTTATATATTTGATATATGTATGTATATGAATGAAAAAAGCAAGTACCATTTCTGTTTTACGCAAAGAACTACTTCTTAAAATTACTTAACATTGTAATGATATTAAAATTATATAATATATATAATATAATATAATATATATAAACTTTGACAAATTGCCTAAATATGTAGTCTGAAGAATTTGTTTGTTTCTTACCAGCATCAAATTCATAATCATCATCGCTATCAACTAAACGATCCTTCGATAACAAATCTGATTGTCCTCTTGTATCAGTAATGATATCCATGTTTAGTCAGCCTTTTCTTGCAATGTTTGATTATAGCAAATGAAGAAAATAAATATATACACCAGTTACTCAGCACGTGATCCGTACGTCTGGCGGCCCGCACGTATATTTTGTGCCGTTTTATATGCTTATTATACAATATACATATACATATATACATACACTGTAAGAACTGTATAGGTTAGGAAGGTTAGAAATGTTTTATCTGTCGAGAATGGTCGAGAATCGATATTCGAATTCGATGCATTTATCGCCGGTTGCGGTGGTGGAGCCATCCTCGACATATCGTACCGCGAGTTTTAAATGTACATCACGAAGTAAGAATCGTAAGAAGTATTTACTTCGTGATTTATTTACTTGTGTTACTATATTAATACGAAATATACCACTACGATTATTGGTACTAAATGTTTTTCATATTTTTCTCATTGCATAAATTCACGCTGTTATAGAGCGCTTATTATGTGAGCTCTTTTATCAAATTTGCATTGAAATGTACGTATATATACACGCTTTGTGTATTTATTTGCTTAACTTTTCGCGGTCTACACACCGCAAATCATTTGGACCCTTTGCACCGACTTTGGCCGATATAATAGCGCTAATTCTTGGTTTTTAATATTTTTTGCAATAAAAAATTCATTTATATATGTCACCTCATAGTAAAATGTTCACCTATAGTTTTACATGATTTTCATTGGAATTTTGTTGGGGTTTAATTGAGATTAGTGCGGTTGCAGAGTAACTCTATACCAATAGGTAGAATTTTAATCGATTATTAATTATAATTTTGCACGTTTTTTATTATTCACACTTCATACCGTTTGATGTCGCGGCAAAATATGACAAATTACCGGAAGGCGATACGGATTCAAAATGATCGATACTGTGGCCGCCAGAGAGCTCTCGTTTTCCGGTTTTGGAAAGAACGACTGCAGGTCTGATCTGAATGCCTGGAGGTTGGCTCTTTTTCCGGTTTCCGTTGTAGAAGAAGAAACCAATAATCATGAAGGCGAAGGGAGAAGTGAGTAAATTTTTAATAAATTTTACAATCTCGAACATAATAAACAATGAGAAATCTTCGCATTTCAGTTTGCGATTTAAAAAAAAAGAAACTCTCAAACCTTTCTATCGCAATATTGAAGTATTTCTAAACTTATGTTGTTGGCATTTGTGCTGGACTCACGTGTACCGTTTTACCGACTTTACCTACTACTAACGATTCCGTGAACGATTAAGATTTAAAATTGTATAAATTAAGAATTCTCGTACGATTATTTATTTAATCGAAATGAACTTTGAATTTCGTCGACAATCATCTGGCATGTCTTACCCTATTGCTGTATATAATTTAGGTTATGATCCTGTGTACTTGTTCTTCATTTTTGCAAAGAAAATATTTATATTTATAATTTTAATAAATATAAATACATATATTTCATAAAGGATTGATGAATCATTTTTGTATGCGCAAAGTATATCGAGTTGTTTACCTAATAATCGTACATTTTTGTTTTAGTTGAAGGAATACGAGGTCATCGGGCGTAAATTGCCCACAGAAAAGGAGAAGACCACTCCTTTGTATAAGATGAGGATCTTTGCTCCGGATGCGATTGTCGCGAAATCGAGATTTTGGTATTTCTTACGTCAACTGCGTAAGTTCAAGAAGACTACTGGTGAAGTTGTCTCCTTAAAACAGGTTAGTCTTAAAATTTGTATTTTTATTCGATGTGTAGGGTTTTGCAAATTACATTGTGATTCTTTTTATTCTAGATTCCGGAGAAAACTCCGATGAAAATAAAAAATTTCGGCATCTGGCTAAGATACGATTCGAGGTCTGGTACACATAACATGTACCGAGAGTACCGAGACTTGACCGTCAGCGGAGCAGTTACGCAGTGTTATCGGGATATGGGCGCCCGTCATCGTGCACGAGCACACTCAATCCAGATCATAAAAGTGGAAACTGTCAAAGCAGGAAATTGCAGACGCCCTGCTGTTAAGCAATTCCACGATTCCAGCATCCGATTCCCCTTACCGAAAAGAATACAGCGAAGGAACAGAATGCCGCTCTTCAGTGTGCGAAAACCACGTACATATTTCCTTTAAGCGCATAATTTTTAGCGTTTTGTATTATAATACTTCAAAAAGGAAATAGCATACGTTTAATATATTTCACTTTGTTTTCATTCGTACCTTTCGTATCTTACATTTTTTTAAATTCATTATTAACTAAAATTATATAGTATGCAAAATAATTAGAAATAATTAATAATTAATTAAAATAATAAGTTTCTTTTTATATGAACCATTACTAATAATTTATTTAAAACTATTCATGGCCATTACAGTTCATTAAATTGATCTTTTATGTATTAAGTTTGACATAAATGTCAAGCCATGAATAAAGTTTTAAATAAATTAATAATAATTTATTTCTATTTATTTTGCATGCTATATAATTTTCATTTTCTAAAGAGAATCCACACTTTGGGGTCGAGACGTGTAGGTTTTAATTTTAATTTAGTATAAGGACTGCTTTAATTTATTTTTACATTTTCAATATTACAAACAAAGTCGTAAAGATTTAAACAATTTTTTATTAAAATGACAAATCATATCAATAAAACAATTCACTCAATAATTAGTATAACTTGATGCAAATATGTCAGTGTAGGCAAACATGACTAAAATTGATTTCTTTGAAATAAATTATTGAGTGAATATGTTGGATGGATGTGGTTGTCAAGCTGTGTTTATAAAGCATCCCCTGTGAAATGGAAAGCTCCATGTCATTGACACAAAGCATGAATGTTTATAGGATTTTATTCTAAAATTTACTGAAAAGGAATCTTATATGAGTATAATTATTTGAACTTAGTATAAACTTTAATCACTCTTGAACCAAAATGATTTTATGCTTTTCTAACAGTCAGTGCTTTTTCAATCCAAGTTTATTCATGTACACCCGACAGTGTCCAATCGGCATGTTATCACTAACAGTATGTGATATTAAAAATATATCTAAAACTAAAAATAAGTGGCTTGACAAATGATTCGTAATAATGCCAGGTGTAGTAATAGAAATTTTATTTCAATCATTGCTATACATATACGATGGATAATATAAATCTCTAAACATTCATTACTTCTCAATTATTTTCATAATCAATAGAATTAGTTGAAAACTAGTTATAATTATGATATTGAGTTCTGCATTTGCAAATCAGGGTAGCAACTATTTTCTTCCATAAAATCATTTATTAGCTGAAATTGTTAAAAAAATGTTATTTCGATATGATGTAATATTTACTTATATTACCAAAATGAGTAACATTCTAAAGTAATGTCAAGTATTTGTGGCATTTGTGGCATGTGCAAACAATATTTGTAGTATCTATTCCCTCCACTGGTTCATCAAAAACCTGTATGCCCTTGTCGATAAGTTTTTTTGGAGAATTTTCTCCATACAATGTTCAACCGTACTTTTCCATTACTCTTACATCAATCTTTTTACTTCGCATGTACAGTTGTGCATTTATTTAATCAATCGGCAAATTGGACTAATGTATGTATGAAATTTTCTTAATTCCGAAAACTTTTCAAAAAGGGAAGTCAAGTTTTTTAATGTTTGGAATAAGAACCTATATACTGTAAATTTATTTAAATTTAATTTTTTGTTACTCATATTGAAATATAAAGTGTTCAATATCAGACACGGCTTTACTTCATGACTTCGGTTATTTTTCAATACAATTTAGTATATGTCGTGCATTCCCTTTTATACCGAATTATATACGAAGTTGTAAATTTTTTGTGTTTGGAAAGGTAATGTGCGCATATAAATGTTGGTATGACAAGAAAATGCCACAAAGAAATATATCTATTTTTAAGATATACTTTCACATTAAATTATATACATTGTGTTTAAAGTTTCAGTTATTTATAGAATGTTTATCAGACACTTGGCATTATTTGACAATGATTTCAGTAGTTTTTGAAGAAGAAAATAATACCCCCACTGCGAAATGTTTTTTGGGGAAATAATGCACTGTATTAAAATGTTTCTATTTTAGATAATACCACACAGAATAATGATTAGTGAATTTTTGTTTATGTGGAGGATCTGTTACAATAATTTATACATATATTTTTTGTTTGGTAAGAGATACCCTCAATCATAACGAAAATGAATGAACAAACCTTACAAAATATTATATCTTGCTTCATTTATTGAATGCAATGTCATCGGTTTTCTAAAATAGTCATTTATTTCCAGATATCCAATCTCGAATAAATATATATATATGTTTCAGAACAAATAATACAGACGTGTGCGGAAAATTTTATTTTTACTTCTGAAATAGTTTAATTAATTACAAATCGAGATACTACCCGCTTTGGTTAAAAATATTATACGTGTTATTTATAAATATTTTTATTTTAACTTCTCGATATATGCATCATATACAGGGTTAAGCCTATGATCTATAGCGTTGGACGATTCTTATTAGGCTTAGTTTATTTATATTAAATTTGGCGTATAAATTGGTTGATTTTTTTAGTCTTGTCCGCCATCGTCGATAGGCCATCTTGGATTATGAATTTTCAAAAACTTACTTCAGATTCGTAATCAATGACCCTAAAACCCCACGTACACTAAATTTAACGTAAATTTTATATATGGTGAAAAAAAAGAGTATACCGAAAAGAAAGCTTTGCCAAAAGAATACTATTGCGGTTCAAATCCAAAAGAGTATCCCTAGATTTTTCCAACATTTCGCCACACGGAGAACAAATGAATGATTATTACATTGAATGATTTTTAATGATAAACGTTTATCAGTACGGATTTGATAATTATAATTAGGCCACAAAGAAACGAGTAAAAACATTAACTGGAGGCCTGTGCCTATGATGTATTAATACACCTAAAATTTTCATTGAAGAAAAAACAGTTTCGACAAAGGAACGTTTCATTAACATTATCTTAACTGCCATATCCATTTCAATATATTCTTTGTGTTCTTTTTAATTTCAGTAATTAAAATAACTTGTTGAAATAATTGAGTTGATAATTTCTTAGAAATGTACCCTTTTCTACAATCAGTCCTACTTAGATATTTTTGACAAGCACCATTACAGGATTACCATCAACATTACCATTAATAATAAGCATTCCAATATAACTATTTCAACATAATTAGTCTTGAAAATAAAATGAAGTCTTGAATTAAATGATTTAATTCCTAATAGAAACCGGTGGAGGTCTTTTCTTTTTTTAGTAACTTTGTCTTTTTTCTTTTAAATTATGACAAAGCAGCCATTGATGTTGCATCGGTGAATAAGTATTCAGTAACTGTACATTTTAAGGATACAAGTTAAATCTGTAAAATTTCTCAAACATTTAATTAATAATCAACACAATTAAATTATTTAATTTATTTTTCATTATTAAGATGGTATTTTTATTTTGACACATGCACCAGCCATTTTGCTACCATAGTGACCAGCCCAATACCTTCTATCTTGTCCAGCATGAAAATACACAATTTTTCTTACACCTACTCCGTAATCTTTAAATACGTGAGAAACCTAGAAAAGAAAATGGTTAATAATAAATAGATATCTGAAGAAATTAATAAATATATTCAGTATGACGGCACCATTTGAATATACTTACTCTCAACCATACATTTTGTTCGTCACCTTCTATGATTTTTTCATAACTGAATTGCAAATCTTCTTTTTTATAATCTGTGTTATTTAATTTGTCTTTCATCAATATGACTGAACATTTATAAACGGCTGCGCAATCCCAGCGAGCACTAAACCATTCGCTAACCTATTAAGAATATCATTACATATTAAAATAAATCATTCTGTATATAACATCAAGAATATATATGATTAAACCATTTGAAATTTATCAAAAAATCACCTCGATAGGTGGTTGCAGCACGTCCAGTGTATAGGGGGTTAAACCTTCTTTAACCAGGTCTATAATTTGTAGTTTACGACTAAGATCATACGACGTAGCAAAACAGACATTCTTTCCTTCAAATACTGGATCATCTGGCAATGGCGGAACTCCAATTGGTGGAGATTCAGTTATCCATTGATTATGGTTTTCGTCTTGTTTCCAACCTGGGTTCAACCCGTTTAACCCAGCTTCCCCGGAATGATTCTTTATTAGATTTCGTTCGAAAGGTCTTTTCTCACATATTAAATAATATGACCAGGGAAGTAGAATTTTATTTACCGGCAATCCGTGACCAATAACTTTTTCTGTTTTCTTCCTCCATACATAAGTCCGCAGCAGTTCGTTCCATCGCTTGCAAACCAATTGGCAATTCAATAAAGTTGTATGATCAACATGACAAAGCATCTCCGCTACTAATTCTTCAGGTATATAAATGTTGTTAAATACTAATCCATTACTTCCATTTTCATCAAATGGCACTCTGCTCTTGTCAGGCGCATTATTGTTAGCGCCTCCTAGACCAATAGCACTCATTGCAGTGTTGGCAATTGCGGCAATCTGAAAGGAAAATTAATAATATAGCTAATGATAATTGTATACATCTGTATATGAAAATGCAAAAAGCTCAAAATGTTCGGATTTAGTACATTTACATGAAGGGAGTTCTCTCCCTATGTTTGTAATCAATAGAGAGTATATACATTAGAATTAGGATTAGGATTTTGATTCACTTGGTACTAAACTAGTCTCGCAATGCTGCACACTTTCCTTCCGCTTGAATACGTAATCCAATGTAATCGTGCACACAAATAAACAAATCGTGCTTTCGAATGGTACAAGATGGAATGAAAATATCGCAGGAAAACCTTTTTGAACAATTTATTTACTCGTGCATACATACCATTTTCATCATATTACAACAATTTTCAGGCTGAAATGTCCAGTCGTTTTAAGATTTACAAATCGTGTTTTCTAATATGTTTATTAATCCCTTATATATACGTATTAAGGTTACCAGTGTAGGTTAAATTCCACTATAATATACACCATACATTAGCAAAGAATTACACTAACAATATATACTGTAAACGTAAGATTTTCGAACTCGATTTGAGAATCTCGAAACGACTGTAAATTGTAACCTCAATGTAGCAGACATGAACTGTCATAGTAACTGTCAGTGATTGTCAGTATAGTATACTGTCATTTCGTGCGACAATAGGATTTAGGTATGTACATAAGAAGCACAACGAGGAATCGAATGCGAACTCGAACTCGAAAGGAGCCAATTGTTACGGGCCTGCGGGCAATGATGAATAATCTTTTGAGATTGTATTTTTACGTGTTCAGCAAACATATTTCAACTTTTTAGTTCCATTAATTTTCAATAATATCTGTTTGTCACGCATTTTTCACAATATTGGAGTAAAGAGCGTAATAAAAGTGCTGTTTCTCATCAGACACCGCAATTATATATATGTTAAATATGGAAAACTATGATTATTTTCTCGCTAATTAAAAATGTAACTACCTAGAATCAAGTGCGTATCAAATTTGATCAAAAACTGCTTGTTAATTTCTATTATCGAGAGAACTTCCCTTAAAAAAAAAAAAGAAACAAAAAAAAAACAATCCATTAACTATATACAAACTACAATATATAACGTACCCTTTGATTTAGTCCTTGAAACATTGCACCACACTAAAGTGTAATTCGCTTTAAAAATGCTGAAATTAATAATAACTATTTTGGATTCCGACTGTCGGGTCGGAACAAAATATACGTTATGTCAGCTGATCACCACACACTGCGCAACGCTCATAATTCGGCTCGTTACTATTCGCTGTATGATGTGTATGCGTATATATATATACATATATACAAATATGCACGTATATGTCATAACTTCGGAGTTGCCGGAAATACTTTATATCCACAATAAGAATCCATATATGTATACTATATATGACTCACTACTCGACACTATACCGAGAATACCATGGAGAATGCCGCGAACTATATATATGTATATTGATCTGCTATTGTGTATAACAGCGTGCGCGCGCTTTGCGAAATTTCCATTTCCATCATTTTCACAAACATATGCGTATATACTTTTCATCAGCGCGTTTCATCCTGGAATATATATGATATAAAATACTACCAAGAAGCGCTATTTTTTCAATATACATATATGTATATATATGATAACAACTATGAATGACTCATCAGGAATGCATACTATTTTTATGGAAGAAATGTTGGATACAAAACTATATAGTTTCAGGAAATTTCGTTTATTTATATATATCTGGCGAAATCGCAGTGACCTTGCATTTTTTACCTTTTAACATAATGACACATTGAAGTTCATAATAAATAAGGCCGGAGCGATTTTTTATTATATATTTTCTGTGTATATATATATACCACATATATTATGTATGTATATATATTAAAATATTACATTCAAATGTTGGTGGAGCGTCGACATGACGGCATTTTGACGTCTTTTTACATTTTATGAAAAGACATAAACGCAATTTTACTTCATGAATGGTATAATCGCTGATTCGCTGACGTCATTTTTATATTGCGAACTCGCAATATCATTTGTCTTTATTACATCATTAAACATACTGTTAGATTTAAAAAAAAACAATAAGTATATCCATCGGATATTATTACGGAAATGTCAATTTTTTAAAAGTTTGTTTTACATCATAAATTGTGGCTGATTTTCATTAAGGTGGTTCTAAAGTAGAACAGTTACCGACCGAGCTTTCCAACAATAAAAGTATAAATAAAAAGTGATTCAAAAGTTTTTTCAAAATTTGGGCTTTGGAAGGGTGATTCTAGATAACATATACAATTCTGAAAAAAATATCGCTGAAGTTGCTTTAGAATTAAACCAGAATTATCCGAAATAAATTTTTTTTGTTGCTGGTAAGAAAAAATATTTTATTTCGGATTTTCCTCTTTTAATTGGGAATCAATGTCGTAGATATTTTGTTGGGGATTGTATATATATGATGTGTAGAATCACCCTTCCAAATCCCGAATTTTGAAAAAATGTTTCAATCCTATTTTATTTATACTTTTCCTGTTTTGAGGTTAGGTCGGTAACTGCTCTACTTTAGAACCACCTTAAGGGGGTTCCAACCCAGCAAACACGACTTGTAAAACGACGTCAAAATTTCGTCAAAATGCTAACAGATCGGCGAAATGATGACCTTTTGACGTCTTTTTGCAGTTCGCGTTTGCTGGGAAAGTGACACGACATTTCACCATTGGGTTTTCCTGGATTCCTTCTTTATCGGATAAGCGAACCCCTTAAGAGGGTTCTAAAGTAGAACAGTTACCGACCTAACCTCAAAATACGTAAAGCGTCAATAAAAAAGGATTGAAGCGTTTTTTTTTTAATTCGGGCTTTGGAAGGCCGAAATACCATCGTCGAGATTAGTTCAAAATTAAAAGCGTATTATCCGAAATAAATTATGTTCTCTTACCAGCAACAAAAATAATTTATTTCGGATAATACTCGTTTAATTTTGAACCAATTTTAGCGATATTTTTTTTAGTATTGTATACCATGTGTACAATCACCCTTCCAAAGCCCGAATTTCGAAAAAACTCTTTGATCACTTATTATTTATACTTTTATTATTGAAAACCTCGGTCGGTAAATGTTCTACTTTAGAACCCCCTTAAGGTGGTTCTAAAGTAGAGCAGTTACCGACGTAACCTCAAAACCGGAAAAGTATAAATAAAATAGGATTGAAACATTTTTTCAAAATTCGGGCTTTGGAAGGGTGATTCTACACATCATATACAATCCCCAATAAAATATCTATGACATTGATTCCCAATTAAAAGAAAAAATCAGAAATAAATTATTTTCTCTTACCATCAACATTTATTTCGGATAATCCTCGTTTAATTTTGAACCGATTTCAGTGATATTTTTTTGGTGATTGTATACATTACGTAGAATCACCCTTCCAAAGCCCAAATTACGAAAAAACATTTCAATCACTTTATATTTATATTTTTATTGTTG
>JAPYZR010002179.1:0-20192 GCA_030522945.1 Trichopria nigra
TGCCCCCCCCCCCCCCCAACCCCCAATCCGTACACCATTCCCACATTCTTGTTTATAACGTCCACGTCCCATCTCACCATCTTCCATCTCCCATTTTTCAACATTCATGTCGTTTTAAATTGCCCGACATATCGAGATCTTATATCAATTGTAGAAGTGATACACATGGTCTAACGAAGATATTTCTTTTCTTTTTTTAACGTTTCCTCGACGAGTAGCTGCCCTTCTCGGGAAAACCGGAAACACAGGTGAGCTCGTCGAAAGAGTCTGAAATGTGTTGTATTTCTTTGCACACGTTACGTTTCTTGCTCGGTGTCTCGGTAGATCCTGATGTACTTATACACTTTTTTTTGTTGTTGTTGTGGTAGACAAGTTTATTATTATTATTATTATTATTATTATTATTATTATTATTATTATTATTATTATTATTATTATTATTAATTACTGTGCGTAATTAATCAAAGTGCACGCAAAACTCTCGAAGCATGCGCTTAAGTATATCAATCTACTATCAATCACTCACGTTTATTATAGTGCGTCGAATTACGTTGCATAATTGTTCTCGTCTTTGAAAGAATTTTCGCATTTGTTTAAACGTTTCCACTATTTTGTTTTTTTGTTTTTTTTTTTGTGTGTGTCAGGCTTACATTTTGTAACGTATCGAGATGAAGCACTCGATTGCGCTTTTGTCGATCTCAACTTTGTCGCGATCTAACCCTTTTCTATCGTAGACGTCTCGTCTAAAAACGACATTTTCGCCGATGTAAAAGAGCCACCACATTAATAAAAGCTCGAACGGAAAATTATCCGAGTCACGTTTGGCAAAAGGGTTAAAGGTCGCGCAGTCCACGATTTAAGATTACAAGATGACGTCGGTGTTAATTGCATCGTAAATTTCAGTTAAGAGGGAGGAAACAAAAGGTTTTGCAGCGAGCTTCGGCCCACAACTCGGTTAATTTTCATTCGTTCGCCCCCAGACCCCCATTTTTCGTTCCGTTTCCCATCACGGAGCCCATTCTATATACCTGGGCTTAACACGTACCAGAGTTTAACTCGATACTAATTCGACCCGGCGACATTTATTGGCGATGTGCATCTTAATCTCACGTCAGTGTACATAATATACATGCCGGTGTGCTTGCACTTAATCTCGGCGATATTGGACGCATCGATTACGTTTAGCCACACGTGCGTAATATAGATTCGTATTTCCGCTCGGCAGCATGCGAAGTTGACTTTATATACGTACACATTGTTGAATGCGCTTTTTTCCACCTTGCGACGGAGATGTATATATATTATATAGTGTGGCCGCGGGTATAACGGGTGCTTAAAAATGAAGAATTTTGCGCAGTGTGCGATTTGTCGTCGAGATGATGCATGTTGATGTATGTATAGATAGGCAAGTTTCCTGTCGATTTTACTTGCGGTGGCGGGAGTAGAGGTTGACTTTTTACATCCGCCGGGAGTAGAAGCTAACTTTGTCGAACTTTGGACTTCTTTTGCGGACCACGCAATCCATTACTTTCGTGCATGCATTGTACATAAAAAATATCTTATGTCGTTACATTTCTTTTATTTTTTTTTACTGTTTTTTTTTTGTCGTTATTTTTAGAAATTTTTAAGTCATAATATTGAATGGAAAAAAAAGGATTTAAAAAAAAATAGCATTTACGTACGCATAAACTTGTCCTCCGTCGTTCGGCCATCTTGGCTTTTCATGTCGTGCAGCGAAATACATTTGTTATAGTGGTATAGTTGATTTTTTTTTCAAATCGATTCTCATCGAGTCGCTTTTACGTGCATCCAATTGTTTAACAATGCAGTCGGGTTATCGTAGGATTTACGTTGGTAAACATTGGTGGCAGTATACTTGTAAAAGTTTTTTTTTTTTCTTTTCCTTCGTTTATAAACGGAAAACATTTTGCGACTGATCAATAATGTTTATCATCTTTGTGCTCTTGTTTGCAAAAAAAAAAAAAAAAAAATCTGCGTAAATTTCTTGATTTTACTTTATTGTTCTCGCGTTAGTACATTGAAAATTTATTGTTGTGACATTAAACGAGCGGCGCGAAAGTAAAGAATGCATTTCCACGTTGTGAAAAACGTTACCTTTTATTAATAATTAATTATTTATTTCATTACGTTTAGCATCTTTTGTTTATCGTTAAGTTTTCAATGAAAAATTAAAAAAAAAATTGCAGGAAAAATGTATTTTTTTTTAACAAGAGTCGATACATTTTCCGAACATCGAACAATTTTGACGTCGGTCCATATTCCAGTGTTTTCGCTTTCCAAGATTCCGTGGTCAAAATTGAGTTGCACACAACACGAAATTCAATATGGCGTCAAATTTGAGACAAATTTTCGAAAATTGCTGAAATGTTATAAAATTCTGTGCAACGTGAATTCATTAAAATATCGAATCGTTACCAACACAAAAATTATTTTGTGAGAACCATTACGTTTGTTTTTTTTTTTTTTTTTTTTTTTTTTTTTTTTTTTTTTTTTTTTTTTTTTTTTTTTTTTTTTTTTTTTTTTTTTTATATTTCTTCGAATTTTCAGTAACTGCATCTTAATTCATTGTTTGTCCCATCAGTCTGAATAATTTGTTACAATTTATTCAGACGGATTCATAGCCGGCGACCAAAAACGTAAAGTCGCGATTATCAAAAATGACATTTTTCATGATTTTTGTGACTTTTGTCGAAAAACAATTAAATTAAATTGGATTATTCGAAACTCAATTTTGACCGCGGAAGAGCGAAGACATTGGAATGCGGACTGATGTCGAAATTGTTCTTGGAAGCTCAATTGTTACCAAATAATAATCGTTCAAAATAAAACACGAAAATGGATTAGTTTCTGAACTTTCATAAAATCGAAAATTTGTCTGATATCGAAAAAAAAGACGAATACAAATATTTTTCATTTCAGGGTGACTTTTTTTATTCGACAATATCATTAGTCTTTTTATTCATTGAAAATTGTACTGGACATTCTTTACTTTTCCTGCGTTTTTAGGAAAAAATAATCCGTAATGCGTTATTTTTTTTTTTTTTTTTTTTTATTCGTGCAAACTGAAGGTAAAATGAAACAATCGTTTTGGAGTTGTATTTAGTATGCATAGCTTCCGTGTCACGCAGTGTTTTATGAAGCATGCTGGCCATTTCGACGTTTATTTCCATATCGATTATTTACTGCACTGTCTAATATCACATCTGAATTATGTACGATTTTTTCATGAATTTTATATGTGGTTGATTAATTTTTTTTTTCGAATGTTAAAATAAATATCTGAATTTTTAGTCTATTATGTTTTTTTTTTCCAATTTACAGTAATATTTTTTCAAAATTACATTACTGTCGTAAAAAAAGGAGAATCATTTTTTTTTTTTTTTAACTATATGCACTAAATATTCAATAGTCATAAAATTGTCAGGAACAAAAGCCGAATTGTCGTTTAGAAAATTTCTTCACTTTTTATAAATCGATATTCCGCAGTAGCAGTTATTGGACAGTGCAATTAAGTAACAGTCGTTATATAGGATTGGAAATCGCGTTTGAAGACTACGTGTAATTTGATTAATGGACTTTTTTAGGGTCTACCGGAGGCAGCTTGAGTCCCGTGACATCAATGGCGCTGAATTCATTGACGGGGGCTCCTTTGAATGGACTTCAGGATTCCCTGAACAGCGCGTACTCGAGCTTGCAACAATACGCCGGTAAGTACAATGGAGCTGATTCCATTTTTACGCGCGACGATTGCACATCAAATTCGACGCCCCGTTCGGAACGGCTGTGAATTTGAGTGTTACTTTTTTTTTTTTTTTTTACTGAAAAAGAGCTTTCGAAAAGTTCTCGATCAGAAAGAATTGCAACATTTATCGTTCACTGTTTTACCGACTGATGGATATTTTATTTAATTCCGACTGGTGGAAATTTAGTGGGACCAAATACCCGAAATTTTATTCGCAATAAGGCAAGATAACAATTTTTAAAGGGTTAGTTTGTCAATTAAAGTTCAGAAATGGCCAAAGTCCCGAACAGCCCAAAGTGGGGAAGGTTCAAATTTCCAATTGTTAGATAAATTAATAAATGATGTACCTAAAATCCAAAAGCTACATAATCTTGGAAATCGATTATCGAATTTGGATTTTCCTATCACTCGATACTTTCAATCTTTCGGGTTTTTGTACTGTTCGGCATTTTGGACATTTCGCAACTGGGCTATTCGAGAGTCTGAATTTTCGAAACTTTTGCGTACTTTTTAAATCGCAGTAATAAAATTTCGTATATTTTGCCGTTCTGCATTCTGTCCAGGCGGAATTTGTCATGGGATCCGTTGTAGAAAATTGTTGCTCGTTAAGTAAGAATTCACTAAATTTTAGGATATTTTTTCGGCAATTTTCAACGGAAACTGTCACTACTTGTTTTAATGCAGATTTTAACAATTTTGTTTCGAGAACTTCGTTGGACGTGAAAAATAGTCGAAATTTGTCACTAATTTTATTTTTGTTACTTCCTAGTAGAAATTAATCGTGGCGATGTATCGATTCTATCTAGATTACCAAGAATAATTACCGTTTCTAGACTGTAAAACTGTATAGGCCCAATATAGCTGGTAGACGCTTAAAGTGTATAGGGCCACGATAACAGCCTATTTACATGGCCTAAGTAGAATCTGCCTAGTTTTTATCTAGGAAAAACTGCACAGATTAAAAACTGCAAAAAACTGCCCACGTAATTTATTAACGATATTTATTTGTAGCTCTTGTTCTTGCTCATCAGTTATTGCTATCATCATTAGAATCATTATCAAAAATTATCATTATCGCAGCCATTAATTTTATCACTGTCATTATTTCCAAGGCCAACATTAATGATATTATTGCTGCGATTGTCATCATTTTCTTCACTACAATCATCTTCAAATTCTTCGTTTCAATCTCTTTTTCTTCATATTCTTCTTCTCATTCTTCACGATCCTCCTCTATTTCTACATATAAGCATTCCTCTCTTTCCTGCTCCTAGCATTCTTCGTTGATAATACGATCGGCATTAATCCAAATTTTTAAATTTAATTAAATAGTTTTGATTTAATTATTTATCACATTTAATTGTGCTTTATGTTTTCATTTACGAAATGGTACCTGTTCCTTATTTTCCATATCCGCGAATTTTAAAGGACTACTTTAATTTAACCTAAAAAAGAATTTGTTTTAGAAATAGTCATATCTGGTATTTTCTAGACAAAATCGATATAGAAACGAGGCAGAATTTACAGTCATTTTCACTGTAGATTTTCTAAATAAAATCTAGACAGAATCGAGAGATGTTCTCGTATTGATTTTATGGTGATTTTCCGATATGGAATGCCACGATTAATTTCCGCCTATGATTAGATTCTATATTGTTGTTATGATATCTACCACATTAAAACGCGTGATGATTTGTTTCGCTCAAAACTGACTAAAAAAATATCGCTAGCAGATGAAAAATTATATTGGATTAAAAATGATTCAAAATTTATTCGGATTGATTACCATTCTTAATTCAAAATTTAAAACTTTAATCATTTTTCGTTTGTCGAGATCCATGAATTTTATCGATTCCAACATTTTCGCACGTGGGATCCGTCGTAACAGTCATGACGTAAAACATTGTAATATTCACACCATAAATAATCAATTTCACAGTCGTTACGACATTTCTCGTATCGTAAAGTCCAAAGATATTTTTCTAACGTGTCGCTCTGCGCTTCAAAGCTCTCATTGGAAAGACGACGGTCACTGTGGAAAAGAAAGAGTTGCACAGTGAGTAAATCTCGTCATCCTTCTCTCCTGCTCTACAGTCGTGTGTTGCGAGCTTTCGTACATTTTAATTGCGGCTTTCAATTGCATTTAAATCCTAGAGAATTGACAATTTGCTTAGTGAAGAACTAATTTTTCTTTCATCTTTTTTTATATTTTTTTCTTAATTCATTCTTGTATTCTTATTTGTGTATTTTTGTCTACTCTTTCTTTACATTCTTTTTGCATATTCTTCATTGTTTTAATAGGAAAACGTAGCAATTATTATTTTCCCTTTCCCTCAAGCCCAATGAAGTTGATACTTTCACTCTCACTTTCTTGCATCTTTTTTAGTAAATCAATTTCTTGGCAGCACGACATTTCTCGTAGAGACCTCCCGAAAGTGGCATTCCTTAGAACAGTCATTTGAGTTGTATATAGAGTTTATTTTTTATTTTTATTTATTTTTTTTTTATTTTTTTTTTATTTGACCGAGTATATTGATATTAGCTCGAAGCACTTTGAATAATCATTGGCCGACGAGGGAGCAGCGGTCTCTCCCTGGGCACGTCGGACAGTGACAATCAAAAACGTAATTGAAAATGGCAATACGTCATTTCAGGGTTCCCTACCTTTACAGCCGCAGCGGCGGCGGCGGCGGCAGCGGCTGCCCAGACACCGGCATTCAACTTGCCGGGCAAGCAGATCGAAGGACCCGAAGGCTGCAACCTCTTCATCTACCACCTTCCGCAAGAGTTTTCCGACACCGACTTGGCGTCCACCTTCATACCGTTCGGCAACGTCGTTTCGGCCAAAGTATTCATCGACAAACATACGAAGATGAGCAAGTGTTTCGGTAAGCTTAGTGACATGTTTCTTTCCTTCATTTTCATTTTTTCCCCTCTATATTTTAACCGTGTGGCGGGATTGAGGGGATACGTTAAAGTAATGGCGGCAGCACGGCCATATTGTTTGGCTGAAAAAAAAAATGAAAATACTTACCGTATACTTGACGGACGCCAATGGGAGCGACGTATCCAATAGGTGGTAGCAACAATCGGACATGCTGCCATCTAGGATCGACCGCTTGGGGGGCGCTGTATTGGGGACTGGAGAGCGCGATTCTAATCCCAAAGTGATTACCAGCTCCCAATTGCAGTTTACGTACCTCGATCCGTGTTTTCTTGTTTCCCGCTATTTTGTATATCGATCATTTCAACGACTGATTCGACGAATCTTTTCGACAGGTTTCGTGTCATACGACAAAGGTTCGAGCGCTCAAGCCGCCATCCAGGCGATGAACGGTTTCCAGATCGGAACGAAGCGACTGAAGGTCCAGCTGAAAAGGTCGAAGGACGCATCCAGGCCTTACTAAACGGCCCCAGGAACCGTCAGTAGGTAGATACCAAATAAAAAAAAAAAAACAAAGGGCTGGGGTCACGGGTGCAATCGAGCGCCCGGTGTCACACGAGTCCTTCAACAATATAATTGTGTTCGCGCGCTCAGCGTACAAATGAGATCGGCCGACTACGGAAATGGGGCCTGCCGACTCGGTTGCCGAACAAGATTGGTCGGAAAGCAGCCGTAAATTCTCGTGGCGTTTGTCGAACCTAACCTTAAAAGGTGTCGCCGTTTTGCGCCGGTCACAAAGTGACGATTCAAACTGGCCAGTTTTGTTCGGTCCGTTCGTCGGTCGCGCTCCATTTCACTCGTGTCGGAAGTATTACGGGTCAGTATTTTCCACATTATCGTCGATCTTAAGGTCAATCTAGTCAGACAGTATTTAACTCGAATAAAGCTTAGAAACTAATTGATGGACGACGACCCTCGGTTCGTCGTCTCGCGGCGGGGCTGTGATATATTTTTTACACGAAATAAAACGTTGACAAAGAGTCGTATTTTCGTCGATTCCTCGGCAGGTATTCTTCTCTCTTCTACCGTCTTCCGTTTCTCGCTTCGAAACCCCTTTCCACGGTAGGTTTTTTTGTTTTTTTTTTGTTTTTTTTTTTTACTCGTTTCCGTATTATTTCATGTTCGCTCGGAGAACCGCCCCTTGCTGGCGCTTGACTCTTCCGTCTCCCGTCATCTCCTGTGCTTTAGATATATATTTCTTTTTCTGTTTAATCGTCAGTTGTTGTTTTTTTTTTACGCAGAATTTTCTCTACTTCTGTTTAATGTCGCATCGCATTCAATGTACCTCCTTTCTGTTAATGATTATCGCCAGTCGCAGTGCATCGTACATTCTGTTAACTGGACGTAGGACGATTTGATTTCGTTCCTCCGTTATCCGTGTTTTTATTTTTTTGTTTCGTGATATTTGTATACGCAAAGTTATTTCGGATCTCGGCAACTAGTTCACGCATTCTTTGTTGTCACCGTGCTAATTTATTCCGTTACGGCCTTTTCGTGACGTTAAAACTCGCCTACGGCTTCGATTCCGTCTCTGTCTGTTTTTATCAATTGTCGAACGAGGGATTAATTAATTCAATGATCGAATGAACTTTTTATGTCTTTACGTTTTTCGTTCGTATCATTTCTATATATGTGTGTGTGTATATACATTTTTCTCTTCCTTTTTCTCTCTTGATACGTTGATATCTCGTTCTCTCTCTCTCTCTCTATCTCTCTCTATCTATCTATCTGTGCCGCTCTCCTGTTGTATACCCAATCATTCAATATAGAAATAAATCCGATAGCCGCAACGATCGGGAAAAAAAAATATCGGCGAGCACGCCCGAAGGCTACCTCCGCATTGTCTGTCAATGACAGGTGGCTCGTGATCTCGTTTTTTCTTCCGCCTAGCCTGCAAGCGGCCATTGTTTGATATCTCCCAATAGTTTCGTGGAATTAAAGTCATATGAAAATTTATTTGATATCAATTTTACTTCATTTATACGCGTTGGCGCGTTTTCCGCGCAATACCGCGCACGCCGGTCAGCAGCGGGGGGGGGGGGGGGGCTGTGTCAGATATATTGTAATACAAGCTTAAAAATGCAAGCAACCGAACTAGTCGGCAAGGAGCATACAGATCTCTATACATAAATATAAATGTGTGTGTTTCGAGTATTGAAAAGGCATCAGCATTTCACGAGCAATTGTCAATGAGATCGGATCAGTGTATTTGCAGTTAAAATAAAAAGGCAATGGCGGAGGATTTTGTGTATTTTATTGCTGACGATTACCGTGTCGTGTATTATTGTCGACAATCAAATTCGTAATTCACGTTATTTCTGTAATGTTGTTAATGCGTACGACTTTGCAATTGGATTATTTTGGATCCTCAAGTCCCGAATGTCGTCGATTTTCAATGAATTTTCGTTCAGTTTTTTTGATTTCTCATAACGTCTATTACCAAAGAAAAATTTCCGCCACGGAAATTATTCAAAATGTCACCAAACTTTCCTGTATGTAGCTCTTAAAATCGTTATTTGATTTACAATGTCTTCGAGTTACATACAGGAAATTCTTCACTTACTAAAAAGCATTCAAAACAAATTTAATAAAGGTAGTGTTCCGAAATTTTTCAAAGAAATGTCGGAAGCCATTTTGAGGGCCGCCATGTTTAATTTTATCATCGAAAAAATCACTATTTTTCACAAAAAATTGTTTATAACTTTTTAAGCACTGATTTTAGACAATGTGAAACGAAACAGAAAAAGAATTGGATGCGGAAATTGACGATCATTTGGAACTTGATGGGTCATTAATGTCATTATGTTTTTCTTTCTCGTTGTTTTTCTTTATTTTGAAAAATCTCCCATCTCGACGCTATTCCCAGTGCGCACCAACGACATTTGTTACTAACTCGGCTTTTAAAAAGGACACGATTAATGATATTTTTCGATCAATGTTACGAACACGTTGTTGTTTCTTTTTTTTTTCTCTCAAGTTCTCGGCTTGCTAATACACTCGCATGTTTCAGCTTGTATTTGAAAATATATATATATGTGTATGTTGCAACACTTCACCGGTCGTTCGATCGCAGGCGACTGAGATTCGGTACAGTTGGCCAAATTCGTTACGTGGTGACTTTGTGATTAAGTAAACGTTTATTACAAACTTGCAGCTTCAATAGTTTACGAGTATTAACAGACTCCTTGTGTTGGAAAATATTTGACCAGGTTCAAGCATGAAAGTAGCTTTCAATGTACATAATCATCGGCGAATTACGCCGCGAAAGTTAATACTGAACATTTTTACGAATGGCAATGCACGGTGGAACTTTACGAGCGATTCTAAAGGGTTCCACGGAACACGGAACTCTGTAGATCGTTCACCGTACATTAAAGTTCCACCGTAAGGCGGTTACGTATCGCCGTCGCATTTTTTTTTTTTTAATAATTGAAAGAACATTCATTTGGAATAACGAGGATCCTAAGAGAGTAATTCGCCTCGACGAAATCCAGTGCTTGTATAATGTTTAGTCGAAGCAAGACACTAGTCCATTGTTTTGCATAATATATATATATATATGCATATTTCCCGAAATCCGATTCTTGTTCAGTGTGACTTTTCTATGGTTCATTGTCAAATTGTTTAACACACTATCCTGTCCGCGTTATTTATTATATATATTTTATATGATTTTTATATTTGTGTATGCTCACTTCTCATCGATGTCCCGCATACTACCGTAGACTGTTCGTATATAGATCCTTGCTGGCTTTCGTGACAAGCGAACTAATCATTATTGTTTCATGCTTTATTTAATGTTGTCTTTACACAGGCGGACGAAATTATTGACAAGCAGTGTATACCACCTTCAGCTGTCACATCGAAACACGCCATCGAGTCGATTAATTCGCCCCGAAATCTGTGCCTTTACATTTCGATCATTAAAGTTAAGGGTCCGGCAACGAGGCGTGTTTCGATGATCCTCCTGTAAAATGTACATTACGAAACGGATCCTCGTTACATCCTATGGGGATGATAGCGTAAGGGCGATGCTCGTCAATGTCACGGCGTCGTCCCGAGGACGTCGTGAGATTCTCGACGCTCGTCCGCAATGTATAAAAATACGAGGGTTTCCCGTTAATCCAGTGTTGTGGTGACTAACCTGTCCGTGTGTTTGTTTGTGTGCCAGCAGGTGGCCTGTGACGTTGTGACCGTTTACTCTCGACCGGAGTCGCCGTGCCATGTCTGTCTCAGTCGATCGGTCTGTTACGACTCGATCTTTCTCTCTTCTCACACTGAAAAAATCCTTGATCTCAGTATCTAGATCCCTTCTCGTTCTGCACCTTCACCCGCCACCCCCCATGATCCATCGTCCACACTCTGCTCATTCAAGATCCCTCATGCACACCTCATCGCTCGCAAACAGAAAACGAAACAAAGAAAAGAATAAAAACAAAACAAACAAACAAACAAAATACAGTATGTGGCCACTTATCAGTCTCCATTAGCATCATCTTGTGGCTAATTGTTACTTTGGAGGATTAGAGTGACGAAACTCGAGCATCAGCGAATCACCAAACGGATCGTCCAGCATTTCAAAAGGAGAGTCCGGGTTATCGGATTGCCGGGAAAAAAACGGGAGATTACTGTACAAACCAATGAGAAGTTCGACAAACCCGCTCGCTTCTCCCTCATCTTCACGCACAACCTCATCGTCATAATATGTTTCATCGAGCGTCAGTTTCATCTGCTTTAAAATCCTTTCGCCAACCAACTCCCCTCACCTCTCAATTTTTCACCTCCCTCGATACTCCGCCAATGCATCAGCGAGCAACGATCGGCGAAGGAAAGACGAAGCATTGGGATTACGGATAAAAATCGAAAAGAAAAAACACACAACACAAATGAAACAATGATAATAGAGAAAGATCAAGAGCCACCTTGTAGATTTAAACGAAATGAAAGAGAAGGCCGAAGAGGGTCGGAAGTATCGAGGTCTTTCGGGCGTGCGACTTCGTCTCTTATATAGCTCTGTGTACATATATATGTATGTATATGTGTATGTGTGTCCCATGTGTCTTCTGCGAGCGCGCTCGCGCGCGCGCGTATGTGCGTGTGTGTGTCATGTGCGCATGCAAACAAACAAAGGAAAAACGAATAGGCAACACATACACACGGGACGCCGCCTTCCTCTGCGTCCGCGACCCAACGCGGGCGTTCCTATACAAATTACCAAAACGAAAAGGGAATGAAAAGAAAAAAAAAACAGTACAGGCACGATCGTACAAGGAGGAAGATGAAAATGGAAGAAGTGGACGAACCGAACGGCGACGAGGACATGAAGTGCAAAGATGTTTTTTAAAGACTTTGTATAAGATTGTAACATAGCATCGAATTAGAAGATCGCGCAGGTGTTTCTAACGATAAGCTACGTGTATATGAGTTTTTATTCGCGCGTGAAGAGCTCGCGTGATGTGTGATGATGTCGATTCTTTCCACGGTTGTCTTATCTCTTAAAAAAAAAAAAAAAATTTTTTTTCCTTCTTTTTAATCACCTGTTTCCGTCACGCTCGGTCCTGCAAAACAGATTGTCGTTGCGACCTCGATGTCCTTGTACTTAATCGATGATTCCTGTCTCGTCCATCCACGGAAGATTTTTACGCTTGTGTTTAAACGAAAAAAAAAAAAAAAAAAACAGAATAATAATGTCGTTCGTCAACTTTGCACAATCGCCCCTCGTCCGTCTTCACAAATCCCTTCCGTTCATATCCTGCGGTGCATCGACTTTTGACCACGATCCCGGGACAATCGCAGCGACGAGCGTGTATATACGAGAGATGATTTTCACCGCAATGATAAGCGACGGCGCAACGTGTCTCTCGCTTGTTCGAATACGTCCGCTTTCGTTACAATTATCCATTGAACATCGGCACACGCACAGCACCGATCGACGTCCGACCAAGTTGTACCTCATTACTTTTTTTTTCCGTGTTTGATTTTTTCTCCGTTACCGTCTATGTATATGTATGCATATATGTATCATACCAAAATCGCAAAAGAGGCGACTAGTATAAATTTTGTTCATGGAGGCCACTTCATGCGTCTTGAGAATGCCTGATAAGGATTACGGGCGATCCGCCAAGCCGAGAGAATAACATCGCATTTATTACTAGGCGCGCGTAAGGATGAGCCGCGAAAAGCGACGAGGACTTTTGAGGTTATGTCGCTGAGGCGCCGTTGCGCAAGAGAAGAATCGCGTTGGGCGACCAATTGCGGAGCTTTTCTACTTTTATGACGTCGAGCCGCCGCGATTGGTCGTCACGCGCGATCCCGCGCACGCGCACCGTGATTTCGCTCCGACGCGAATAAGCATTAAGCCAATAGGCACGCAAGACCCGTTAGGGCCGGTGCCGACGTAACCTCAAAGGCGCCGTTATCGAATTTCGCGACCACCGGAATTTTAATAGTAATTCTTCCAATGCTGTGTATTCTCTCATTGGCCGATGATGAGCGCGCGGAGAAAAGCGAAAGTGACTTGCCTAGAGCGATATGTAAGTTTCTTAACGCGTGGACCGGGAAATAGTTTTAAATTTGCGGAAGTGCATGCCTAAATGTAGAATATTTTACCTACCGAGGTAATGAAGCAAGTGAAAATCTCGCATTCCAACGACGTAACAGCGGATCCCGAAGTCGCGTTAGGTTGTGTACAGAAAACTGCAAGTCGCAATATAAGAATTCTAACCTAACTTCGGTGCATCGAAGCGTCGTGGAATGCGTGTATATTATCTCGGGGCGATTTTAAGAACGCTTGCGACGAACTTCAGTTACCCCTCGGTGACTCGACTTTTCTCCGCGAAAGAAAAAAAAATAAAAACAAAAAGAAAAAAGAATGAAAAAAAAGGAAAGGTGACGCACGGCTCCCAGTTTTTGGCTTGTTAGAGTCGATGAAAGCTCCAAGCAAGATACCAAAGACGTGTCTTAATTAACCGATGTACTTACGCAAAAGCTAACGACTAAAAGCCGAAGCTGGATGGGAATTATTAAATGTAATTCGTAGATTGTTGAAAGTCCAATCGACTAACGCGAAGAGGCACGAATGAAGAACAATCAGATAAAACTTAGAGCCTAGTCATATGTAAAAGTACCGCCTATCAGGATTATAATTTCTTATTATGTATATGTTTTCGTCGAAGTAAGTTTAATTAATATAGCGTAACAGTCGTACCTATTTCGCTGTTATTTTCTCGCTGTCGTACTTTATCTCTTCGTTGTACGCCTGAGTATAAGAAAGAAAAAAAATAATAATAATAACAAAATTGTCACCCACGGGTCGTCGTTCTTTGAACTATTATTATATCGGTACGGTTATATGATTATATTATTATTATTATTATTATCATTACGATTATGATTACGATTATTATTGATTATTCGATCAATGCTGTTATCATCGTCGACTGTGCGAGTGTCGCGTTGCTGTTATTATTGTTATTAGTGAATATATGACTAATTATATTGTTGTTCGCTTCGATAGCTCTCGCGGGTCTGCGAATGCTAAGGTAGACATTTTTACGGTCACGCACTTTACTTTCTTTTTTTAAACTTGGGCTTTCTTTTTAAATTCTTTTTTCGTTTTTTCTTCTTCTTCTTTTAAAAATTTTAATCTTCGAATGAAAAAAAAAAAACTGCAGGTGTGACTCGCAAAGTTTTGACGTTTGCAGTGTCACGCGTTTCGAACAAACTACCGATCATCTCGGTGGTACTCGTCGCACCATTGGAAATCGTTTATTTTTTTTTTATTTTTTATTTTTATTTTTTTGTTCTAATTCAATTCAATTTAGAAAGTACACAAGTCAAGCGTAGACAGTAAGAATAGTCATGCACGAAAAGTATCCGGCAACGTCTCAGAAGCGTTCGAAAATGTCAAAATATTTCGATATTTGCAGCAGGTTTTCGGTAATACGACGCAGCAACGATTCGACGGAAATCAGTATCCACATAAATATATATATATTCGCATCGATTCGGAAGAAAGACATGAAAGTTTAGTTTTTCCACGTTGTAAGAGTTACTATAAAGTCGACTGTTTTGTTTATTCGATTTATTATTTAAAGAAGACTTTTGTGATTATGTCTCGTTCATAAATCGACGAATAGAAAAGATACCGTCGCAGCGTACCAGTACGTGTTGATAAGCGCAAAATTTTCCGTTAATTATTTTTTTCTTTTTATATTTTTTTTTTTATCTTCATTTCCATTAGCGTTTAATGCTTATTTTTACCCTAGTACTACGTAGGATTAGTCGCATTATCAGTTGTAATTAGTGCCGTACATCCCCAACCGTGACGGTGAGAAATGTCGATAACGTTGTTTATTTTCGCAATACGATTATTGTTCTCGATTGAGATTTGTCGACTCGAATCCGGGCGTCTTGAGGCTAGCTTAGGGATTGTACAAATGAGCGAAATGCAGCCCACGAATCATAGAAACCAAAGTGCGAAGGGAAAAAGATGGTCGACAAATCTTCAAACGGGTATATATATATATATAGTTTCTGTTGGCGATCGCGATCGCGGAGCGTCATCAATCCGTTTAGCGTACGAGAATCGATGGCGAAGAAATTTGCAAAAAAAAAGAAAGGATTCTTTTTGCGTCTGCGATTGCGTTCAGCCCGTTAACTTAATTTACGTTTTCCCCGACCCAAGAAATGGCCAGCATATGTCAATAACAATATAGATATATATTTATTTTACTGATTTAATACGCCAATTGTGTACGCTTGATTTTTTCTTTTACGCTCCTCAAGCCTCATCATTTCCTTCTCCATATCGCTTATTTTTTACGTTGTTTTCTTTTTCTCCGTTCGTTTGGCTCGCCTTTCAGGCATTACGCGAACATCCGCACAATCAAGTATTAGTCGCATGAACCTGGCGCGTACGAAGTTAGAGGCTATATTTAAGCGGCGAATGAAAGTGTTACGGACAGAGTATGACAGCGACATCTAGATTATCGGAGGGAAGTGGATTGTTTTTTTTTACGATTCATTGGAGTCAATCTTACTTTCATTATTGCAGTTTGGACTTTCTTACGTTTTAAGCGGGCCTGTAAATACACGAAAAGTGGCTGTAAAGGGTTCTCGCAAAAACAGTCGTTGTCTTAACCTCGAAATTAAAACTGACCTAACCCTAAATATATATCCTAACATTACCGTGACAAACGGAATAAGCGATTAACGGTCAAATAAACTTTCAAAGGTGATGGTAGGAATCAAATATTTAGGTTTAGGTTTCACCAACTCCTGTTAAAACGTCGCTCATCGATTAGCTAAATTTAACTATTATGTTCCGCCATTTTGGAATCTACGATTAAAACGAGATGATCGTCGGTTATTTTAATCTGACATTTTTGAACGGTTGAAAACTTTTAACCGGTGATTATATAACACCTAACCTACAAGTTTAGCCAATTTTGAGGTTAGAATAATATTTCAGATTATTTTCAATTCGGCCAATCAGAATCACTGTTACAACAGAATGTAAACGAATTTTCGTTCAAGTTTCGAGGTTATGACTAAGACTATGTAATTGCGAGACAAAGTCGGCCCGTGAGAATTAGGAATGACGTTTGAGCGAAATGCACCAGGTGGCGTTACTGTCTCTCACCGGCACAGCAGCATAAAATGTTTCACGAACGGTACGTGACGAAACGAACGAAACGAGAATAATACAGTGATACATAGAGTAATTAAGTGTAACGTCACAATTCGGAACAGTCAGGTTCCGGTGTAACAAAGGTTAGTATCGATGGTACCGATAAAGGAAGTGGATGTTTCAAATGGTAAGTCGAAGAGAGGGTTTCAAAATTTTCTGCAATCGTAAAATAGTACATTATTTCTACGCGCGAAACATTACATGAAGAATTAATTGTGACGTTACATCGAATTATTCTATATCTCTTATCAAAACTCGAATTTTTCTGGTGTTGTCCTGGCCCGTGATAAAGTCGTAAGTGGCGCTATTGTAGAAATTGAATAGTCATAAATTATTTTAAAGGTGTGGCAAAATACCCAGAATGTGGCCTCGTGATTCAAGTACTTTGCTACATTGTACGTGGAAATTTGCAATTGTTTCGTTTATACTTTCTACGCTAACGCCACCTACAACTTTAGGTGAACACCATTAAACGTACATGTAAAGTGTTTTAGGTTATGTCCAGAGCAGTCGTAACTTTCAAGTGCAAAAAAAACAATGATGATTCACTTTCTATTTGATGTTGAATGTATATGTATAAAATCAGATTGATTTTTATTTTGCTCTCCTTTCCATTACGACCACTCACGATCAGAGTCCAAAAAGGGGTTCGTACGCAGAATCCGAAAGCCTGGTTCGTATAGGTACCTTTCTTAGCATAGAAGGAAACTAATGGATGAAAAGCATCATTGGACACGATTCTTCGAAAAGCGCGGTGGCAAACTTTGTAGGCTGATTTCGCAACTGAGATTATTGCGACTGCACCGCCAAAATATTCGCACGGGTGAATACACAAGTACGTACGAGCGTTTCTTGACGTCGTTAGCTAATTGCAGTGAGACACGATTAAGTGATGCGGCAAAACAAGTGGAAGGGCTCGCGTATCTGAATCTTGTGCTACAATGTCGAAAAAGGTAATAGGTGAGAAATAAAACGAAGGCGTTGTTTTAAGTCCGTCGTCATGATTTACACACGGCGATTCGCGAAGCGTATATATATGTACCCCGGAATATTGCTGATAAAGCGTAATTTGTGCATGCTGTACTTATCAATCTACGTCACGCAGGAAAGGTATATAGTATTATTTCCAAAGTTTTCCGAGAATGCAAAAAAAAAACAAAAAAAAAAAGACAGATACACCGTACAGATGTCATGTTTTTAGATGTTCGTGCTGATCAATGCATGTGCGTCGATAAATATCAAAATTACCGCACGAACCATGTAAAAAGTAAAGAATTTCTAAGGGTTTACGAGTTGTCTTAAGGAGAGATAGAAAAGAATAAAAAAAAAAAAACAGAAAACATAAAAAACTGTATGACATCTGTCTGTCGAATTCGAGAACAATGTATACGCTGAAATAAAAAAGCAAAGTTCACGTATCGGAGCCCTTCCTCGTACGATCACAGTGACATAGTAATATTAACGGTTTCTAGTATAGCTTAAACTTTATCACGTCTACGAGTCACGGTGTCTAAATAGTAACAGTTTTAGATTTTATACATATAAATGGCGTGCGAGAATATAGACGTGTGATTTGAAGAAAACAAACAAAAGTATGGCTGAGCGCTTTGCGCTGTAGTTAGTTCGGCAAGTTGTTTGAATAAATCGTATTTTGGAAGTAACATGAATATTTCTTTCTCCAATCCTTATTATTGATCTTGGATTTCCTACAAACTGATTCAGTCATCCCATATATGACTTACATATGAAGATCTTTCTTCAGACGAGTTAATATATACGGGACGAAATTGCTGATTACAGGTAAGTAATAACAGAACATATCGCTTTGTAGAAAATGTAAATGTATATCATTTTTTTTTTTATTGTTGTCCTGGTGGAAAATTTTTGATGAAATGTTAATTTAATTTCAATGCATTGGAAAATTAATATTATTTTATGGAAGTATTAATGAGATTTGAGTGACATTTTAATAAATAAAGAAAATAAAAAAAAAAATTGCTGATATTTTAATGCACTTTCAATGAAAATTTAATGAAATTTCAACAACAAACGTTTTCTAATTTTAGTACATAATTATAATTAAATTTTAATGAAATTTTAATGAAATTTGCACAGCATTTTTATGCGATTTTGTTCACATGTAATAACGACGACCTTTCACTTTTCGTTCAAATTTGCAGAAAAAATAATCTATCTTCATGATATTTTAACGGACAAATGTATATTAACAAAATGAATGTGCTTTTGATGCAATTTCAATGCCATATTCTAATGAACATTTAATGAAAGTTTAATCACAAATACTTTTCTGTTCTTTTTTTTGTTAATAATCCAAATGTATTGCTACAATTTTCTTCTTGCTAGGTAAGGCCGATAATTGTTCTACTTTAGAACCCTCTTAACGACTTAATATTATAAATATATGTAATACTGTAGTGATACATTCCGCACAAACTAATAAATAGTAAATTATATCAAATTAATTGGATTAAATTTTACTATTCACAGTAGGAAAATAGTAAAAACGAACACGTAATGAAGTTAAATTTCCGCCGTTAGGCGCGGTGAACGGTCGCGGCGGTCACACATCTTCTCTTTTCACTCTCGTTATAGAAGTGGGTTTGGATGCAACGTCTTTGATATTCTTTTTCACCTTCTGTCTTTGTTATCCGTAAGAAAATATGTGAAAACAATCACAGTACATAAAATAAGTATATTGTTATATATAAAATTTCAAAGATAATAAATATGTTTGTTATTATAAAAATTAATGAAATAAATAGATCGAGAGGAAAAAAGTTAATACACTAAAATTTACAATTTTTCTGCATTTTCAGTCGTAATCACAATTATTTTTGTCATTTACGATATACATTACAATTTTATTACAATAATGTATTGATTTCGAATGAAGTTTAAATTTAATTTCGATCACTTTCCAATTCGCTTTTAATGATATTTTATTGAATTTTTAATTAAAATGTTCCAAAACGTACAGTAATAAAACATGTACAATTTCATTATACTTTTTATTGCAATTTCATCAAAATTTTTCCACTTATATTTTTTTCAAAATGCACGAAGTTAAAGATTAAGATCCCTCCTTTTACGTTAATTTTACGTTTACAAGCTCCGTCTATTTGACGTATATGTATTTGATTTCTAAACTTGTATAAAAAAAATATTTACAATTACAATAGTAAAATAAAACGCAATATACAACCAAGAATATTTAAGTACAGTATGACCTATAACCTATAACTAGTAGACCTTCGGACTTGATAGACGCCTTTCATTAGTAGACTATTTGAACTTGCGATTTGTAGAAAATCAGCTTCTCTTCTTTATGTACTGCACTGATCGTAGCACTACATGCAGATTTCGGAGGCTGACATGTCAGGACGCGCATGCGCGTTGCAGCTGTCCTTCGCGAAGCGAATCTTGCGTTTATTACATCTATTGTTGTTTATCCGATGGTGAAACGACTCTAGACCGCTGCTATATTTGATGTGGGTTTCTGCAGTTTCCTACATCCTCGACAAAATGTAAGTATGGCGCCATCTAAAAAGATGATCTGCAGCTCTCGCACCCTGAAGTAATGTGAAAAACAGTTCCGGGGTGGAAAACAACCCTGATAGCACGCAGCAGCATGTAAGTCCGCAATTATCCTACAATACACCGACAGATTGCTAAAAATATGACGTTTTCGACAAGTTGACAGTGTATTGCCGGATAATTGCGGACTTACATGCTGCTGTGCTATCTGGGAAAAACAAAAAAAAACAAAAAAACAA
>JAPYZR010002180.1:0-44876 GCA_030522945.1 Trichopria nigra
ATCCATATATAATTATATATCGTTATATCTGGAACATATATATGATCCAGATATAATCATATATGATCCAGATATAATCATATATGATCCAGATATAATAATACATGATTCAGATATAATTATATCTGATCCAGATATGATTATATCTAATCCATTTTTTCCCGGGTATGTTCATTGATTCGTGTGAAATCGTGAAAAAGAAATTTTGCGAAACGTTCGAAGGAAAGAAAATAATGCAACGGACGACAATGACGATGAATGATTTATCCCGTGGATGCGAAGATGATTGATTGATCGCTTTAATTTCGATATCTCCATCGTGAATATACATGGGATCTCGACAATAGGCGCGCACAGGTTTAGCGAGAGGTATTTGTTCAAAGGGGAGAATTGCATTATTCCCGCTCTTTTCATCCAATCGCGAGTAATTCGTCCCGTTGTAACGGGTACGCGAGAATCGAGGCGAATCGACGAGCATTACTCGCTTCGAACGAGAGAGATTATTAGATGGACGCACGACGACAAGATAAACAGACATTGTATTTTCGTAGGATTAGTAAGATGAAGAATAGCTTAGGAAGAAATACGTCGACGAATCATGTACGGTCGCGTGAGTCCCCAGATTGATTGAATGAATGAAAGTCCGATCCTGAACGTTTCACACGAATAGTATGAAATGGGCGTATTAACTTTATTAGCGTGGAGTGACTGGTGGAAATGATTGGGCGTTGAAGATGAAGAATCGTATATAAAGAGTGCGTAGAAAAATCTGAAAGCGTTGAAGAAAGATAAAAGCGAAAAAAGCGAAAACAAACGTGCGGAAGCGTCGATTTATGGCGAGTAAATCAATAAACGCGCGCACAGCTGGAAACGGCGTATACGGAATAAGGAATAATGTAAATGCGTGAAGAAAACAATGGCGATGGAAAACGAGACTGCGAGAAAGAGTACGACGCTCGCTTACGAACACGAAGCTTGCGTATAATACGAATGCACGCAATGGACGTACGCCTATAAGTCGTCGCGTTTGCCAAAGATCAAAGGCGCGTTTTGAGTTCAGGGAACAATTATCATGTAAGCAAAGGAGGATATCCCGCTAGGACATAAACAGTAGAAATGTAAAAGGCCGACGGACGTATTGGAAAATCGTGCAAAAGTGTTTACTCGGGGATAAGGAGCGCTGATAAATAATAATGTGACGAACTTGTGGAAGATTTTTCAAAAGGATTCGATGCCGTTTGAATTGCAGAGCATTGAATTTCGCATTTCCGAATGTTTGCTTATTTAATTTTCGTTATTATTATTAATATTATTATTATTATTATTTAAAATGATCGTAATTTTCCACCCATGATTCTTGCTTTTTTTGGATCTTAAAAAAAAAAAAGAATAATAAAAAGAAAACCCTGAAGTACGTTTTGGTGAAGTAAAGTAAGCTCAGAAATGGACGCAGCCTAAGAGGACCTAAAGAGCACATTATGTGCCTGCATTCCGTCGAACTTTTCGTTACCTCTTTCGATTGGGATATATATTTCCGAAACGAAATTAAGAAAGAACGAGAGCATAGGGCGTGTTCTTTGTCGAAGAAGGATCGGAAATCGCATTCAATGACGATTGAACGTGACAAAGAAGCGAAGGAAAATGTTTCATCGAATATTCGAAACTAACGAATATTTATCGAAAGATCAATCGATCATCGAAGACTGGAATTTAATCGATTTAATTTCGAAAGAACGCACAATTTCGGTCTTGAAAGGGCGTTTTTGGTTATTGCTCATTGTTGTCGGTGTCCTGCCGGAAGAAGTTGATAAAATCACGGAGATAAAATAAATAGAAATGAAGACATAACGAAGAGGGAATGAATAGAATTGAAATGAATGGAAATGAAGATAAAATGAAGGGAAATGGATTTCAAATGAAGATTGAATGAAGATTGAATGATGATCAAATGAAAACAGGATCAAATGAAGAAAAATAAGACAAGATAAAATACAAAGAAATAGAGAGGATTAACGACGAAATAAAGAGAAAATGAAAGCGAAATGAAGATTAAATAATGATAAGAAAATAAATAAATGAAGAGATCAAATCGAGACCAAGTGAAGACAAAAAATGCACAGAAATTATACCGAAAATAGTTTAAAAATATTATTCTCTGAATTATGTATAGTATATGCACATGCAATGCTCAAAGATCGTTCTTTGTTTTCTTTTATATGATAATATGTAATGCAACGTTAAAGATGAAATGACCCGGAAAAGAAAGCGTATTTTCGGTATTGAGCAATAGATCCATTGACATTGAAGATTTTTTTTTCCCGAGAACGACAGGAACTATACGGGTTTTGTGAAAAAAAAAGTATCCGCTGACGCGACCTTTGACATCGAGACGAAACGACTGGCTGTAATCTAAAAATAATACCTACGCGACGAGGTGCATCGGTGGATCGGAGGAGGAGGAGGAGGAGGAGGAGGAGGAGGAGAGTAACGGCAGGAAATCGGAAGGATCGACCAGCAGGAAAGAAGGAAGGGAAGATCGAGTAGCTCTGCCTAGTTGGCGAACGAGCGAAACGAAACGAGGAAGAAGGATGCTTTGCTGCGGAGAAGCTAATGGTGGAAAAGGAGATGACGGCGGCGGAGGAGGCAAGAAGGTACGAAAGAGTGAAAATGCTCACGGATAGTAGACTGCGAGGAGAAGGGTAGGGGCGAAATAAATAGGAATTAGGGATAAATAAAGCTCTAGAAGAGGCGAGATAAATAGAGAAACGGGTGTGTATCTGTATGTAGAGGACGAGAGACGGCGGCAAAGAGGGAGAGCAAAGAGAGAACCGGAATTTACGACGCGCCTCTTCCTCGTCGCATCTCCATCGCATCGGATCGGTCGCGGATTGCTTCGCTTTTACGATTACAGCCTTTTGCTAGCTATATAGCGCCGCGCAGAGCTATACATGCAGCGATCGAGCGATCGAGCCTCGAGGCGGCTCTCTTCTTGGTTAAGCCCTTTCGTCTCCTCGTGTATATACGCGCGTACGTAAAAGTACGTGTATAAAGGACGTGCGGGTACGCGCGTACCCGGCGCATCATCTCGCGGCCGAGGCGCAAAAAAATGTACAAGAATTTAAATTGCTCCCGTAACTAGAGACAGGTACTTCATTGATTCGGCGCTTCTTCTTCTTCTTCTTCTTCTCTGCTCTTCGTCGTCGTACTCGTCGTCTCTTGGCGGAACGCTTGCTGTATTTCTTTCTTTTTTTCTTGTTTTCTTTTTACCCTCGACTGGCATCAAACGGCCGAGGTCAAGTCCGTATAGATACCGTCGAGTGGAATGTGCCACTCGAAATGATCGGCGATACGGCGGCGACTGTATATACCACGTATGTTTTTCTCTTATCGCTATGGCCTCGCTTGCCTTCGCGTTCATCGCCTTGGACCATTCGATGGGGAGTAGTGTGTGTAGTCCCTCCACTCCACGAAAGGTTTTTCATTTCATGACACGAGCGCTTTTCAAATTGTACACACATATATATATATATATATATTATATATATATTATATTAGTATTGTTGTGTATAGTATAGGTGCGCGTAATTACGGCAAACGCCTCGCGGATATTTGACAATCGGAAGGGTACATTGCGGCTCGGGAGAGAACTCGCACCACCGTGGTCGGATCGGTTGCTTTGTGCTATATACCGCGAGAGAGGTGGTGTTTTTAGCAACACGCTGATGGCAAATGACCGAAACGCGTTTTGACAACTGACGGCGGGGCTGTTGGTTTGTTTGGTTAATGAAATGTGGAATGCCTCCTCTGTTGGAGTGTATGTTTTATAAAGCGGCGAGATGTTGAACAGATGTCGCGCGATTTCGAGGGGCGTTTGCGGGGGCGCGTGATTCTTTTGTACGTTGTTTGGCGCTGGTTCTTTAATTGATTGCGTTCTTTCCCGCGTTAACATTGATCAGCTTCATTCGTACGTCCTTTCGCGATACGGTATAGGCGCCCCGTCTAAATCTATACCGCGTTTGTTTCGACAGCACGATTGTAAAAGAACATTTTTCACGATTACATTTGTTATATCTGCGCGTGTTTTACCTTTCGTTGTTACATTTATTCCTGCGAATTCTCGTTGGAAATGTCCATAGATTATATTTTCTTTTTGCGATTTTAAAAAGTATGCTCGCTTTTTCGACTTTACAGACGCTTTAGAAGGCTCTTAAGGTGGTTCTAAAGTAGAACAATTACCGACAGAGCTTTTCAACAATAAAAGTATAAATAAAAAAGGATTTAAACATTATTTCAAAATTCGGGCTTTGGAAGGGCGATTCTACATAACATGTACAAACCCCAAAAAATATCGCTGAAATTGGTTCGAAATTAAACGAGAATTATCCGAAATAAATTATTTTCTCCCATCAGCAACAAAAATAATTTATTTCGGATAATTCCCGTTCAATTTTCAACAAATTTCAGCGATATATTTTTGAGTATTGTATTTGTTATGTAGAATGACCCCTCCAAACCCCGAATTTTGAAAAAATGTTTCAATCCTTTGTTATTTATACTTTTCTTGTTGAAAAACTCGGTTGGTAACTGTTGTACTGTAGAACCCTCTTAATATCGCTCAATTTTGAACGGATTTTCCCGTAAAATAGATGTGTGCTTGAAAATACATAAACTTTCTGTATTTTTGAATATTTTGAGCTGGGAATTGACGTTATCGACCGAGCAGCTTCAACCTCTTACTCATTTCTTGAATTCAACGAGAAACAATTTCAGAACGAAGATAATTTTCAGGTAAATCAGTTTTTACTCGTTGTGATCGTGAACTGAGCTTAAAAATATAAATGACAAAGTGTTTGGAGGAGCGAAAGAAACGAAAATTCCCTGCGATAACGAATGAAAAATAGCCGCCTTTCATTCGGTACGACTACAATTTATCCTACCATCATCAGTTGCAATTTCAATGTCGGTTCAAAGTCTGGCACTCGACTCGGATTTCAAATGCAGGTTCTCTACACTTTGTGATCTGAATCGTATAAATGAAAATGTAATGCAGCAAAACCCGACTTCAGCTGAACTGGTACTTGCGCGCGTAGAATTTTCGATTCTGATTTAAATTTCGAATTCGAATCGATTCCCTATTCGAATAAATGCATGTAGAATATATAATGTAAATTGGATGGATTTTTTAGTTTTTTGTTTTTTGTTTTCTGTTTTTTTTTTTGTTTTTTTTTTTGAATGCAGTTCGAAATTGCGTTTCCACGTCTGCTGAATGCATTGATTTTGCAGAAACTCATTTTGTGTGTGCGGAAAAGTTTCCTTACGAGTTTCGAATGCTCCGTTATAAACCGTGGTGCCGCATAACGAATCGCGGTATAGTTTTCGCAGCTATACGAATCTATTTATTAAAAAGGAGAAACCCCATAGCGGAGCAAGGCGTGAATTCGTCCTTCTTCCTCGTTCCGTCTTTCACGTCGGGTCGCGACTCCTCTTCTTCTTCTTCTTCTTCTTCCAGTATTACACGGTCTTCCTACCGGTGCCTTATCGTACTTGCTTGCTCGTCCTTGTCGGCCGCGAGAGGACTTTGGGATCAATACGGCTCAACAGGTTACACGCGTGCGGTAAAGTCCACCTCCTTTTCGTCCTTCGACCTGCGCCCCTTCCAGCCGCGGACGTCCTTGTTCCTCACCCCCTTCTCGCCATTTCCCTCCTCCAACTGTCCCTCTAACGCTGTCTCTCTCTCTCTCTCTCTCCGCTTATAGAGGGAGAAGCTCTCTTACTCTTTCTCTCTCATTCTCATCTCTACGACCCCCCATTTCCCCTATATAGCGTCGCAGTCCGGAACCCGCGAGCAGAAGCTGAGAAGATGAAATCAGCGGGGGATGACGGGTAGAGAGAGAGAGAGAGAGGTCGCAACGGGGGTGAGGGTTGCTAGGCAACTCCTGACGGCGTCTCACCTCGAATTGTGCATTGGGATTCTCTGTCTCTCACTCTCTGTGTCTTTCTCTTTGCATGTGTTTCTCTCTTTCTCTCCCTCTGCGTCGCGCAGCATCGCATCGACCACCGTTTGCCGTCCAAGCCGCACCCGTCTGTAACCGCGCACCACGTGGCACACTCTTTAAGCTCGAACGGACTAGCGCTGTTCCATCCTGCTCTCTCTCTCTCTCTCTCTCTCTCTCTCTACTCTTCTAGAGTCTGCCCGAAATTCCCCGATTGTCCGATATGCCCGCCGCGCATATTGCCTGCAAAATTTTTATTTTTATTTTTTTAGATTTTACGCTTTTTTTATTTCGCTTTTATCTTCGTCATTGTGGAGAGCTTTTTCGAACGGCTTACGCAACCTTTACCGTACCGCTGAGCGAATCTTATTTCGCTACCCCGTGCTAAGACAGAAAGCGTAAAATATCACTGGTGTATTAAATAAAATGAAAATTCACTCAAAGACATATTAAAAGGTGTATCGTAACTGTTTTTGTAATTCCCTTTACTGTTCGTGTATATCAATGTTGATACGAACGTTGATCAAAGCAACTCATCCGTCGTCATTAGTTGTCCACCTTGTGCAACATAAACGAAATATTTTTTGTCAATTTACAATTTTTGTATGGTTTGAATTTGTCTTTAAAAATGTGTAATTGAGGATGCGTACATTCCAGACATGCGTCTTGCGCGTAGAATATTTCGGGCACGTCTTTTCGTTGAAACGTAACATTACGTCAAAGTGACATTTATCGTTAATTTAGTGTTTCCGTTAATGTTTGAAAAATTGAGATATTTCACATCGTCAATGTCATGTAATTGGAAGGACGAATAAATATCGGAATAACGATAAAGTGGATGAATGATGGAGTGAATGTCGGAGACATTATTTACGAAATAATGTATTTTTTAAGCGGAGAAAAAATTCCTTGAAATTTTACCGTAACAACTTGGCATTTTGAGGACAGACTATTTTATTTTATTTCATTTTATTTTTATCTTTTCGAAATTTTCATTACGAGTAATGTTCAAGGCGTCTATTACTCGTTATACACTTTGTTATGCAAGCAGAAGTAGAAAGAATTCTCATGATAAAAGTCTGTCCTAAAAAATGCCGACCGATGAGGTCGAAACTTTCGAGGAAAATTGTCTCCGTGAAGTTCATTTTCATACCGATCTTATCAATGGAGTGAAGTTTATGAACGTATCTTCAAAATAGGGTTTCCCTTTTAAGAGCGGTAATTGTACGCGGTATCTGTACGTCTTACACGTTTATTGGTCAACAGGTATAGGCGTTCATAAAACGATTCATAAAGAAGGAAAAAAATCTGAAAAAAAAAGTAACATTTCTCAAATTCTTGGGAAATTTCGATCCTCGATGGGGGAAATAATGCCGGAAATTCACCGAGGCGTGTATATCTATACCACATGTTGCCTCGGCGTCTTTTTTGTTCGACCCGAGGAAACCGATTAAAAATTGGAAATCTCGACGGGAGCAGCGTTCATATGCATTTTCCTAATACATTTTATCGGTCACTTGCGTAACGTACGGACTTGAAGCGCCGGTCATATTTTATTCCGATCCTAGAGTGTAATTTGAAAAAAGAAAGAAAATATATATCTATACATATAAGAAAAAAAAAGTATAAATACATATGTAGGTATGTATGCACGTATATATATATATATATATATATATATATATATATGTATGTATGCATGTACATATAAATTTATTTATATATAAATTTATGTAAATATAAATAAATATTGTCATATGACAGACATGAATCGTCCTGTCGTATATAAAATGGTTGTTCGTTAAACAAGTAGATGACTTTATAAGGAGATACGTATGAACTGATTGTGTATTAATGCAATAAAAATTTAAAGGATAAAGTAAATTTACTTCTGTAATTTTGTAAAATTCTTAGTGTCAACTTTATTTACCAAATTCCATTTTTCTTTTTCCAAATTACAAAATCAACATTATTTACGAAGAATACTTGAATTTTGTAGATAAAGTTGATATCGTAAATTTTGTAATTTGTAAAAAGACAAATTGAATTTGGTATATAATAATGTTGATGCTAGGAATTTTTATTTAATTATTGATTAACACTAGAAAACGCAGTGTTGGAATTACTCACAAAATTTCACTCGAGTAGAAAGAATGAAAATTATGTAAAAAACTATCCACGATATGATTGTAACAGTTGCGCGATGTGATAATTAAATAACTATTCGAGGTAATATAATCACAAGAATATTCATAATTATATATTAAATCGTATAATACATTTTCTTTAGGGCCAACATCATGGCCGAAATATAAAACTAATTTTTATAATTTTGTAATTTTTGTCTACCGACCGTACCACCATTATTATCTTCTAAATTCAATATATATATACCCGTGAAAAATGGATCAGATATAATTATATCTGGATCATATATGTTCCAGTTATAATATATACGTTAAATTACACAGGTCAAAATCCAAATTCATTCTCTTGGATTTTCAACGCGAACTAATCGATTACGAAATATCTGTATACGAAGAAACGCGACATATCGCGGCTGAGAATAGAAATACCCCTTTATGGAGCACGATAACAGCATTGTTTCACATTCATATACGGTGCGTCTGTTGGGTATTTTTTGTTTTGGTTATTCGCCGAAGCACCTCGCGGAAACAAGGTTTACACGTCCAAGAAATGCGTTTGCTTGGACAATGACGGTATCCCGTGTATATACGCAGTAGAAACACGATAAGAAGTCGACGATCCTTGTTTAATATCGTTCCGAAAATACAACCTCACTTTTGTATACATTTACAACCGTCGGGAGGAGGTACACGGAGAGGCAAATTTGTAGCGGTTGGTTTTTATTTTCGCCTACGGCTTCGGAAGCTGGAGTTTCTCTCTCCTATGGACATACGCATATACATATATATCTCTATCTGATATAACAATCTTTTGCGAGATATTGCCGATCCGCATGTATAGCTGCAGGTCGAGCATCAAAATGAAATTTCAAAGTCAGAAATAACTCTCGGGGGGACTTTTATAACTTTTATATCGAACAAATAGGTTACAAATTGCGCGCTGAATTGTATTCTTCGATATCGTATTTCTCTTCTATCCCTCTCTCTCTCTCTCTCTCTCTCTCTCTCTCTCTCTCTCTCCATCGTTTGTTACAAATACGCGTCTAGTATTCTGTAAAATCGAGATTTCAATAAAAAGATGAAATAATCTTTTAAACTGACAAAAGCAGATTTCGCTGAATCTCTCATTTTTTTTTTATTTTATTAATTTCATGCAAGCGAAAATATTCTTTGTTTTTCTATATTTTCATCAATTTTTATGAATGTTGGACTTGAAACGATTTAATTACTTTATTTTTTTTTTTAACGGGCCAAATGACCGTTTTAATTTGTTTTTGTTCACCTCTTTTTCTCGTGATATTTAACTCCCGGAGTACTAATGGGACGCACTGTTTACGCGCACATACATTATACACCAACCAAAGAGTAAAAAAAATAAAGACGGTTTTTGCAAACCTTTAATCGCCATAAACGGAAATTGAATGCAAAACAGAAGTACAATCGCAAAAAAATATCAATTAATCTTTCGTTAAAAAATTTAAGTGCCATAAGCTACTGGTACCGTAAACTGCGCTTTTTATCGCCCCCGAGACCAAGGGATAAGGATAAGGTACGTGTATATATGTATATATATAACGGACAGGGTTCTTTGTTTTGTTTTTTTGTTTTTTAAATGGTGCACGTTCCGTGGTGAGTAACTTATGGGTCATCCATAAATTACGGATCTCTTTTAAGATCCATTTTTATTCCGCGAGTGAACATTTCAAGCACATTAGGTATCACTTTTCCACGACGGCCTGCCGTGGATATATATGTATATATATATATATATATATATTATTCCGATTTCTCATTGCACGTGGATCAGTCGCAAACGGAAGTGTTCCGGAACTTTTTTTAAGACCCGTAAATTTTCCATCTCTTTGTCGGCGGCGTCTAATTTGATGCGTCTAGTGCCGCTGACCATTTTGTGCTCTGATTTCGTATGGTTTCTCTCCAGTATCGACACTTGTAGAATCTTATCTATATATACGTCGGCTTTTAACAGAATATTTCAAGACGGTAGGAATAAGTATGAAACTCGAAGGGTTCGTTCTGTTTTCGTTATTGATTGGAGGATTTGTTTGAAAATATCACGTATAATTTGGTCGAAAGATGTTTTTTTCTTACTAGTAGTATACCAATTAATATCAGAAATTATTATCTTTAAGTCTGATGGATCAAAATTTTCGAAATTTATAGTACAATATATATGTTCAATATATACATATATATATTGTTCAGTTTGACATTTCGAAATAGGACACTATTGAGACATGTACAGACGATAGTTTTGAGCAAGAGCAGTTGTACAATATTTAAAGTATTTTTTTTTTTTTCGTCTTTTATAAGAGTCTCAATAAGGCGACAAGGAATCGGTACATGGGCGAGCAATTCAAACGACAATAAGCGACGAATTCTCGCTATCGTCTTGACAAAAGTCTGAGGAAAAGTTCGAGCTGCGAGGGTTAATAACGCTTGCCTGGTCCATTTTGTTTTTAATTAAACGTCCGGTAAGTTGCCTATATACGAGACAATAAAGACATTTCGCCCGTACGGTCCGGTGGGAATTTCGCGAAGGGAAGCAGACGTATACGTATATATACGTATACGGGGATCGATCCGATGATCGCGGCTGTAGGGGTAACGGAGAACGTGAAAAAGGAAATACTTCCGCTCCTTGGTCGGACGTGATCGAATAGTGATCGATCCGTGTATGTACCCAGGCGGTCCTATATCGAAGGCTTTTCCTCGTCCATACGTGACTCCATTTTAAAGATTGTACACGTGAGCGGGACGAGCATATATATATATATAAGAGCGAAAGGGAAGAATCGATTGTGACGGGGTTTTAATGGTTGTTTTTTCAACTCGACGTCTTGAAACGTTTGAAAAGCTTTGCTTAACTCTCGCGAAGGGAAAATGCGCCTGAGACACGATACGTTTTGACCTTTCATGACTTTTTTTTTATACCGTTTATCCGATATACGGCGATCGCCCGGTAAGATTTCAACAAAAAAAAAAACGAAGCGTGTCTTGAAGAAATAGTGAAATTCTTTCGCCGTTGAATGTTTTTTGTCTATGAACCCACTATATACTGACCTTCTGCAACGTTTGCTTTCGACCCAAGTCATTTTCAGACCTTTCTGCGGGATTATCAATTTTTTCGGGTTTGACTCGTGTTTAAAACGCTCTATTATGATTATACGTGTACTACGGCGCAATTATCAGTTTTCTCAAAAGTATATTTCATAATTTCTTAAAACACAGAAAACAAAATTAGGCATGGTTCGAGTCGAATTTGGCAGAGCTTCGTTTATTCTGACGGTGTTACATGGCGCAAACGGAGAAAAGCTTTCTTGGAAATTTTACCATACCAGATGTCATTTTGGAGACAGACTTTAATCACGAGTAATATTAAAGTTCATTAATAATTAATTAATGAGTAAATCGTCATTAATTATGGTAAATGAAGTTACTGTATTTTTTGGGAATTTGTACTATGAGTAGTAGGGTAACAATTGCTTTCCCTCGCAGTAATCTTTATTACAGAAAATAATAATTTTTCACATGATGAAAGCATGTCCTCAAAATGCCATCTGGTATGGGACAATTTCCAAGGAAATTTGTCTCTTAGTGGAATGGTTACACCGACTAGTGCGTACAACAGGATGTGAATAAAGACAATTTGGACCACAACCGGAATTAATTAACAAACATTTTTCAGAAAGTTATTCAAAAGTTATTTATTTTATGCTCCCTTGTGTATTAGCAACTCAATTCGCGTTCGTTTATTTTAAACCTGAATAAAGCTGCATTTACTCGTAAAGAAAGTTTTTCTGTGACCGGCGAATATGTATATATATATATATATAGGTGTGCTGTAGAGATAATTGGGTAGTTTGTCTTTCTTCAATTACACCGACTTTCCTACATTTAATCCTAATTGTGCATAATATTCCAATAGTCATAACTGTTCCGGTAGTGAATAGTGCGCAATTCCTCTCGAGCCGTGTTGCGCTAGAAATAGTTTTGTTGAAGAAATTATAGAAACGAATATCGTTAAGGAAGGAAATCGCTATATATTAACTCTTATTTTATATTTGTACGCATTTTTTCTAAAAATGTTTTATGGTCGTGGGGATTTTACTCGTTGCGAAAGTGTACATCATTCGAATGAAGCGAAGGCAATTCTATTTTAGTCGATTGTTCGGTACTTATCGTTTTATATGAATAAGAAACAAAGAATTTATTAGTAAAGTGTTTTGTCATTAAGAAATACAAAATGCTTCTTCGTTGTGTTAGTTTAGTCTATATCGATAGAAATATATTATTTGGTGCTTTCTGTATATAAGGAGAGAGAGAATGTTTTCTGTTAAAACGTATTCCATGAAATTTCATTAAAACTTTAATTAATTTCTTTTATGGACAAGTTTTTTTTCCTCGTCAATATCGCGAGCAGTAGGACGTCATTAAAAAAAAAAAATGTTTCGTAATATCCAGACGTATTTATAAAATTAACTAAATTAGTTTTGAAAGTCACTTTTGCATATTTTACACACATTGAATTATGTCAAGCATATATACTCTTTAAATTTCGTGGAGTGAATTTTACTCTGGAAAATGTAGCCACTATTTAAAAGAGTGAATTTCCCTTCAACGCCGAGAGATGCTGACTTTTTACACGTGCTGCAATGCGTTCTATATCCCATCATTTTACAAACATTTCAAAAAGTCACGTTTTTACGGGGTAATTTCTCGTTCAATTCTAAGAAGCATTTCAAAGTAGCACACTTTGATTTTGAATTTTGAAAGTAGCGCCTCTAATAAGCTGAAAATATTTCGAAAATATATATATGTAAGTTGAAGAGGACATTTTGTAACAAATATGCACAAATTCGATCGCGACACGTATTTTCTAAAAAATATGTTTTTTTTTTTTTTTTTTTTTCATTTTAATAAATAAATTTTAATTAATAATCGCATAATTTTAATTAATGAACGACTTCATCCCATTCAAATTTAAAATGCACGATCGCTCCTCTTTGTCCCGGAATAAGAAAACGAAACAATCATGGAACACGACGTGTTTCATAATACTTGTATATATCGATGAATGCTGCTATTAGGCCGAACGCGTTTCAAAACGTCCAAAAGATTACACACATTTCGGCGCATTAAACAAACCGATTATCGTCGATGACTACCGGTAGGTACGTGCGAGAAGGGCTGCAAAACGCGCATTCATCGCAGGCCGCAATATTTGCACAGGGCGTTGCAACGTGACGCGAGATAAATTATGCGAACGGTGTGCGTGTGTGTGCGTGCATACATAGGCATATATATATATGAAGTGCTCGCGACGCGGTGACTCTGCAAGAGTCGAATTTTCATGCCAAAACCTCGAACGAGACTCGATTAAGCGTCACCCTCGTTCGTACGCGGCGGTAGTCCTTATTGTCCTGACGAGACAATACACCGGCAATATACAGTTGAGCCTCGAGGTGAACCCTTGGCGTCCTATATACGAGTGTATCTGCGGCGTGGAGATGAATTTCAGCCTCGATAAGTCTCTCGGTTCGTTGGCGGAATGACACTGGCAAAAGACGCCTTTCTTCTTTGAGGCCATTGAGGGGGGTTTGGTCGCTTTTTCTCGCATTTTTTTTTTTATTATTATTTTGCATCTTGTTTTTCTCCTTGATCTTGTTTTAAGGATAACAATCGACGAAAAAGATATGTGGAAAATATCTGCGCGCGCGTAACTTTTTAAAACATTTTTTAATGTGTCAATCATATTTTGGTAAAGATCGTTGGGGAATTTGTTTCCAAAAAATAAATTGCACTACTTATTGTCTGGAATTCATACTCTTGTTGGGTTATAAAATTATTGCCGGCATTACGTGTTATTAAGAGTAAAAGTCGGATTGACGTGTCTCGATCGACTCTGGCAAATCGAGGGTTATCGGAGTCCTCTAGACTGCGGAAGTTCGTAAAAGATGGCCGTTGGCCTTTTTTTGTTTTATTGCGCCTTGTATACGAGGAATTTCGTTATCGACTTGAGCTTTAAAAGGTTCTCAGTTTCCTCTATGAGCGATGATGTACCGAAATGACTAATGTAGCAACTATTTTGTAAAGATATGCTACGATTTTTTGCCGATTATTTTTTGTTGTTGTTATTTTCTTTTTTTAACGAATTTAACCATATCTAATTCAACACGAACGTTTATATTGTCAAATATAAGAAGTTTATACTTTTAATGGTAAACATTATAGTTAAAAAAAAAAAAAAAAAATGAATGAAAATTATTTCGTTCTCATTTTTATACACTGAGAAACTTTTTCTATAAATCTATTCAAATTGAATCTGTCATTTAAAAAAATATTTTCCATTTTGAAAAAATCACGGAGTATCGCAATTATATGCAAAGTGTTTAAAAAAATAAATGTAGACATTGAAGAAAGAAAAGTTGCGATGTATAAAAAAAATGATGTCTTATCTTATCAAAATTAATTTCGTAATAATTATAATAATTATTAATTTATATATATAATAATTTTATTTATATTTTATTATAATTTATAAATAATATAATAATTAAATAATTTAATAATAATAATTTTATCTTTACTTGACCTATACAGTTTTTAAAAGGTTTTACCGACCACGTCAAAATATTTCCGAATGTCTCCGAAATTATACATTGGGAACTGATGCACATTGTCGCCAATTTTCATTACTTCTTATTATTACTCGTTAAATGACTCCGTTAAATTGACATGTCAATTTAATGAACACGTAGATATGGGAAAATTTCTTTCTCATCTTGTATCCTTGTTTGCATTCGTGACCGTCAATGCGGATCGATAAATAACCCGGGAAAAAATGGATCAGATATTCAGATGATAAATATTGAGATGAAAAATGATTCAGATATCTGAATCACGTATGAATATATATGGTCATATATCGTTATATCTCAATTATATATGACCATATCAGGAACATATGTGATTCATAATATTAATACAATTAATACAATACAATTCTATTAATACATTCTATTAATATCTTTCTATTTATACAAAATGGCAATCGACATGACGAAATGTTTCATAATCGCAGTAAATCGTCGTTAGTGTCGGATACAGAAGTCCATTTGAAATGGAAAAAAAAAAAAAAAAAAAAAAAAAAAAAAAAGAATTCGATGAATATTTAATTTTTTGTGAAAGTGACTGTTTAGTCAAGGGTCGATCGCGATATCGGCATTCATTCATATATTAAAGTTATTGTAATTTCCAATTACTTCGAACCATACCAAATTAAATGTGGTGGTCAGTCGAATAAATCTTTAATTTTTAATCTTTGACTTCAAATTCGTCCTTTCAACGACATGGGGATTATATATTATATTTAAAAACACATAAACTACAATTTCATCGACAATCAGTTACGTGACTCGAGAGGATTCTCTCGATTTTTCTGCAGTAGCCAATAAGAAACGTCGATCGGCGCTTATCCTCATAGAGCGTCGTGTACTCGTGTTGTTCCCTCTTCTTTAATTTGTCTCGTAACGGTAAAGTCGATTACGTCCGAGATATCCCCCATTAAAGTTATATAATTAAGTTAAATCCGTTAAGCGCCGTTTATTCTTTCCATTTCGTCAATATAAGAAGCCAGATTTACATATGTCGACACAAATTTATGCGGACACACGTATATGGGACGATATTGAAAGATATACATGTATAATACATATATATGCTTTATATAGTGGGAACCAAACGTTATTCAGTAATGAAATTGGTGAGACGAAGAAAAATATGACACTATTTCCCCGCCGATTCCTATACTCGATGCTTTCATTCGACGCATAATATGCGAAGGGAGGGATATTTCATTGTCACACATCGGCGAGATGTGAAGAAAAAGAAAAACGTTATTATTTATCGCCGGACGAGTTATCTCCATTTGTCAATTTTTTTTTTTTTTTTTCTCTTTTTTTTGCTGATGGTGTGGGATTCGGCGCGGACGAAAGCAGTTTTAGGCGATAAAATAGTCGACGGATCATGTTTGATTTTTTTCCGCTTCGGAATGTCCCGTCGGAGACGGAATAGAGATAGCCAGCCATTTTTTGAACTTTTCGGGCGCGTCGTCGTCGTCGTCGTCATTTCTCCATCAAATATTTATGCAAATTTTATTTTTTCGGCCTTGTTTGAAAATATTTTCGTAAAGTGGGCATCATAGCCGAGGAAACGAAAAAAGAAGAAACTACGCATGTGTTGTATTATTTATTATGTAAAACCGATGCCAGTCATCATTAATTGTTACAGGTTCATTTTTTTTTTCGTTTTTTCTCTGTTATGGAATCAGCTTGAAGTTTTCAAGTATATACATACTTACATGCATACATACACACATACACACACACACACACACACACATATATATATATATATATATTTATTTATTTATTTATTTATTTATTTATAATTTTTAAAAATATACATGTCAAAGTATTGATTCCATAAATATCACAAACGAATAAATAAAAAATATAACGATGGCACTATAGTTTAGTATCTTTTGCACCTGCAAAGCGAATCTTATTTTTATCACATGTGCGGAAAATAGAATTTTGCGCCCGCTATAACATAAAAGTCTTGCATGTATCACTGCAATGTTTTCAATGCTTTTTCGTCGTTCTGTCCTAATTTTGTCGCGACTTATTCCAATAATGACGTCACTATATCTTAGTAAAATAATTTAGAAATTGAATAGTAAATTATATATTTAGTTATCGATTTCGCGACCTAGGGTGAAAGTCGAATGAAAAAAATATCATCGTATGCATCACGTGCGAAATATCGACCTCCAACTAGCGTGACAAACTTCGCGCTCGTGAATATATCGACAATTAGGCCCTTGATACATAATTAATGTGCTACTAATTTAACTGAAAGAAAAAGAAAAAATAACAATTTTTTCGTCATTTTCGTTATTATATACCGTTTTTGTCACGTCTGTGGCGTTCATCGCATCATTGCAAAAAACGCCATCGGGGGCGTGTTCCGTATATATAGTATATATGGGTATAATGGATTCCGTAAGAAGGAGTCGAAAACGAAAACGAAGAAGAAGAAGAGTAGGGAGGAGGTGGGGATGATGTCGATAACAAAAGCGCGCAATTATCGACGGAATATCGGGGCACATTCGAAATTAATTCTTCCATGAAATGATGCCCTCGGAATAATATAAATCGCCGCTTTATTGCACAATCGAGGACTTTTCGGATGGCGGCGGCGGCGGCGACGTGCGCGGGTTACGTGTATAGAACCGGTCGAATAATCGGGCATGTTTCTCGCGGGTTTCTATATGGACCAAAACGATTCATATAAGGGGTCCTCCTCTCTTCTCTATATACCAAAAGTCCCTCAGATTCCCCCTTGCCCGTCTCTCCCTGGAATTTTTATGCGAGAGGCACACGACGTGCAATTTGGGGCGACTGTTTAAAATTCCGGGTCGGGCGCCTTTTTTTTTTTTCAAATTTCATCTTTTTTTTTTTCTTTTTGTCTTTTGTCTTTATTTATTATTTTTTTTTTTTTTTTTTTTTTTTTTTTTTTTTTTTCTCCTTCTTTTTGGTGTTCGCTCCCTACTCTGGGGGCCCCCTCGGCTGGCCCCCGGTCTTGAGAAATGAAAGTGGGTGCGAGAAAGAAGACGACCATCAGGAGACTATAGTAATACTTTATAATGTGTAAAACCAGTACAATAGTGGTATACATATAGTACAATGTAGACAACTGCGTACGAGATGTCCAATGATTTGGGGGCTGATGATATTTGAAACGGACGGTTATGGGAATCGTAATTTCTAATCGAGCATGAGAAATGAAAATTGGTTAAAATTTCGTTAAATTTTGGATTTATGTTTGTAGACCTGAAACTTTATCAGAAACTTTAAATCGCGTGATATAAAAGGCCATTGGCGATCATGTATTTTTACAACATTTTGCAACACTGCCTTAATCCGGGCTTGAAGTGGTCTATTATTTTGTTATTTGACAATTTTTTGTTTGTTTTTTTTCCCATTTTCTATTGCTCGATTGGGTCTGTTCCAAAATTCCATCAACACTTAAAGTTTTTTAACGCGCAATCAGGAAAAAAAAAAGGATGAAAATCTTGAAACGTCGAGAGATGTGATGAAAATTACCATTCATTGATAACGAGCGTGTGTCGATTGAGAGAAGTGATTTGCAACCGACGGTGTATATACACGCGCGCGGGGAGTAGTATAAGCTGGCGCCATTACATTACAGAATGTTATACAAATACGTGTACGTGGGCGATAAATTGCAAACGCGCACGGTGCGGATAAAAAAACGAGTCGACACCGAGCCTGAGTGATTCATGCGAAAGTGAATGAAATATAGGAAGAGAAGTCGATGTCGGTCGGGAATATCAAAACGCAAAGGTGTGTGAACACCCTCGAATGGGTGGCAACTGCGGCAACGCGAGAGTGCGAATGGAACGTACGCACGTACGCAGGGAACGAGAGTACGAGAAGAGGAAGAAAAAGAGTGACGAACACGTAACGCAAGAAAGTCACATGGAACTTGCAAATGGACATAAAAGCGAATGAGATGGAGGGGAAAAACAACAACGAGCTGAGGACGTACGTCGGAGAAAAGGAGAAGGAAGAAGGATGGAGGAGAAAAAAGTGGGAGCCGCAATGAGAATCGTAATGAAGACGCCCCGTATATAGGAGAGTGAATGCGGGAGTGAACGCGGGAGTGAGCGGTGCAATAAAAAAAGGGGCCAAAGGAGAAGAAAAAAAGGACAAAAGGGGAAGGGCAAAGGAGAGAACGAGTAGAAGAAAAATTTAGACGCGAGCAACAACAATTAATTAAACGAGAAACGATGTAAGTGAGTGCACCTATATATACCAGAGCTAGACCTCACGGGTACGAGAACGGAGTCGAAGGAAGGAGAGAGAGAGAGAGGGAGAAAGAGAGGAGCGAAGAAAGTAATAAGAATATGAAAAAGGAAACCTCATTAAGAAGGAAAATACGCGATGGCAGGAAGGGAAAGAAATGCAACGTGTATAAAAATAGAGCGCAAATAGGAGAGGGAATATGAGCAAAACATTGTCCGAAAAAGCGAGCAAAGAACAGCGAAAGAGAGAGAGAGAGAGGGAGGGAGGACGGTGGAGGCTGTTCTCCAAGGCTGTAAAGGGTTTAAAAGTAATAGGTTGCAAACGTTGCGACGAAGAAAGTCATCTATTGTGCACCCAGGCGTAACGTAAACAAAAGCAATTATATGTATAAGGCACGGTGACGTTGCCTCATTTTTGTAAATTATAAATAACTAGACGTAACGAAGGGACTGTCAAAGAAAGCGGGATCGGGAATTGTGCTTATGTAACGAAGAGCCGGGCCAAGGAGCGAGACCGGCGATTATGATAATGAGACGGAGAGAAACGGACGAGCAGAGAACAATTACTCCGGCATATTTTTGCCAAGACGATTCCAATTGTTTGTAAGCGGTATTAGCAGTAGTATAGTAGCAGTATAGTGGCCGATCGAGTACGGGGATGGGCGCGGTAATGAGCGTGTGTAAATCGAACTGAAATGGGAATTATCGAAACTCGAATGGGAAACCGAACGAATAGGTGTGGATGAGGGACAGGAGAGGAGGAGGAGGTAGAAAGCTGCGAATAAGAATGATGAGGAAGGACGCGGAAGGATGCAAAGAGACGAACAATTTATATAAATGCGCAACCATGCAAGAGAATCGAAATTTGCCTATAGCAGGTAGTCGAATAGACGAGAGAAGTTTTATTTATTTATTTTTTTTTTTTTTTTTTTTTTTCTCGAAAAAGAAGCATCGAATGGGAATAATTATTAGATGAGGTCTTGAAAGGAGCAAAAAAAAATGAAAGGAGCGAACGAAAGGGAAAGAGAGACTCACTGACAGGAGTGGGCAGAAGAGCAGACGACCTCCTCACTTCTCAGAAATAATAAATGCCACTTCTGTTGAAAATCTCACGCGGTCTGCATCGATTCTTTTTTACTTTGTTTTCTCTCTCTCTCTCTCTCTCTCTCTCTCTCTCTCTTTATTATGTGCTCGATCCTCCCGTGCCTCCCCTACCCTGGATCCCAGCTTCTTCTTCTCCTTCGCCACGCCTTTCACTCCGTGCATTGCTCTCCTATACGTCTTCCGAGACGACTCGAGGATAACTCGCAGGTTACTGTGACTCTCCCTGTCTGCCGAATGAAAGATCCCTCGTGGGCAAATCGCACTCGTCTTATTATAATTATTCGCCGTCTCGGCGGTGTGGGCTTTCTCGAGCAACGATCATTGAATGAGCTGCCCAAAATCTCGGCCGTCTTATCTCGGACTCGTTGCTCGCGCGTTCCGCATCGGAATTTTAATTGGATAATAATGCGCGCAATACTTACTACTCCCCCACAATCGCAAACGGCTGCCTACTGGATTATTGCTCTCGGATCGTCTCGTCTCATCTCGTCACGTCACGTTTCGCCTCTCGGTCGATATTTTTAGATTGATTGTGTTTTCTCTCTCTCTCTCTCTCTCTCTTTTGAGGCCTTAAGTATGCGGTACATGCAGCTGCGCGCATGGATTGCCGGCAAAGGTTATTGGTCGCCGATGAGATTTACCGCTTGTCCCGATCGATGTTTTGAGAAGAGGCTTACGCGAGGAATCAGTTTGAGGGGGACTGATTTGTGATCGTATAAGTGGCGGCGTATCCTCATCGCGTATACACTCGTTAACCCCCGGTGACATTTCGGTCGTTTCTGAATTTGGCATTTCGCGATACGTAAATGAAGGGGGGCTTTCAAAATAACAAATCTCATCGGGAGGACGCAACGGAAAGTTGACGGTAAATCTTATTCGGTCTGTATTGGCATTAGGGTTTTTGATACAGCTTATATTTCTATATTGATTTTTTAGGGGTATTTTGGATGGACTCGACATTTTACTAAAGAATTTAACGAAATTCAAAATGAAGTGTTGGTGGATTAAATTAGTGGATCGAACTACTACACATCGTGGCTTTCTCACCTTGAGGGGTAAAAGTAGCGTTGAACGAATTAAAATAAAACAACCGAACACGATTCGGATCACGTCAGATCGACGAATCAGTGTTTTGGATTTAGTCTATCGGATAGAAATCATGGGCAATCCCGTTCTTTCTTTTTTTTTACTGAAAATGTATATGATATCAATATGAAGAGAGAAATGTTTCACACGATGATGGGAAATCATCAGTGAATAGTGCATCGATGTAATTACTTGGCTAAGAGCTTTAATTATTGCGTGCGTATTATCGATTTATGGAAAATGGATATCGGAATTACGAGATACCGCGACACACACACAATTTCATATTTTATACTAGAGATCGTTATTATTCGATAATCGTGCTTGTTACATATATGTGTGTGTCGGAGAGCATATCCCAATCAGCAGAAGTAAAAAGACGGACGGAAGAAGCACAAAAAGTAAAAGTTTTTTTTTCACGATCTCGGAAAGAGTACCTATAAAGGGGCATTCGAAAATGACCTGATAAATCGTAGGAACATTTGACTTTTTGTACCTCTTTTACTCAACTTGGTTCCTTTCTGCGGTTGGGTTCCTTCTATTAACGGCGTGTTGTTTGTAAAATACAATTGAATTTCACGTCGAAACGTTTTTAAACGATAGACTTTAAATCTTTGATTAAAGTGACAATCTGTCGCTGCAATTAGTTGCAATGAATGGGAGTAATTGTTATAAATACAGCAATCTCGTATGAATATTCCAATTTTGAACTCTTTTTATCGTTCGTTAAAGGTCGATATAGCGACTAAAACTAGTCGAGCGGTACCGTGGAAAACAATAAATATACATGGAACAGAAAAAGAGAATCGTTCGGATCGTTCAAGTTGAACGAAAATTTGAAAAAACAAATGATTTCTTTTTAATTACGATGAATTTATTTCGAATTTTCAATCATACAATGTAGTGCTAGTAGTAGCTGTATTCGCATACAGCGAATATATGTGATTGACATGAAATTATTATTACGAGATTTTTAAAACAACGAACGAAAATTTTTGTTATTGTTCAAAAATTTTCGTTCAACTTGAACGATCCGAACTTCAGGCAGATGATTACCGCCCCATCGAGGAGAGATGCTCTGTATATACCGACATTTCAATCGGAACGGCGCAATTCATCCGTTTCCCGTCATAATTTTTCGGGCGTTTATTTTCGGGCTCGCCGTTCTTCTGCTTAGTGTCGTACAAATATATATACCGAAACAGCGAAATCCTTGTGCTCTCTCTCTCTCTCTCGCTCTTTCGTGGCCCCCAGTACCGCGCTTTAACGTGCCACGCACGTCTGGCGCGCTCTTTCACGATATACATACACATATATATATATACTATACGGTGGCGGCCTTATCGATCAGATACTCATTTTTTTATCATCCTCGATGTTTCAGGGTCAAGCGGTTGCTCAGCTCGCCAAGACCGTGAAAGACGTGAAGATCTTCGGCGTATGCAGCAAGTCCAAACACGAGACCCTCAAAGCAGCGGGGACCATCGACCATCTTTTGGAACGTGGCGTAGACTACAGCAATGCAGTCAGAAAGTAAGCAAAAATTGTTGCATTACACCTAAATTTACACGACGATCATTCATTCGCCGTCGACGCGGCGAGGACGCGGGGGGATTGTTTTATCGATGGATGAAAGGAAAACCTGTTGCGCGACGTTGACTCGTCGACTCGCGCGGGGACGCTCTTTCACCTCAATCGAGATATATATATACTTTGGGGATTTTTCTTACGCTAGGCATCGAGGGAATTGTACTAGGATGTATAATGATATTCAGTTACGAAACTTTTACCACGCTCCGGGTGCATTGAACAATGGCAAATTACGATCGAGTAATTTTGGTGGTAGTAAATATGGAGTAACAATGGTTGGCGCAAGTCCTTTCTGCTCTGCCAATATTTTGACGAAAATTGCTTTCAAACTGCCGTTCTCCGGTGTTGTTGGTTTTTAGCGTCCGATTGCGAATGAACGGGATGACAATTGAAAGAAATTCTTAAATTATCGAGCTATCAGCTCGTATCGTCGTTCGAAATTCACAGTTTTACGGGGTTTTATTTTAATTTTTTTTTTTTAGTTTTTTTTTTTTTTTTTTTTTTTTTTTTTTTTTTTTTTTTTTTTTTTTTTTTTTTTTTTTTTTTTTTTTCTTTTTTTTTTTTTTTTTTTTTTTTTTATTCATAATTTTAGATGTAGAATTGACATAGAAATTACTTTTTCAATGTGCAGGCAGTAAAACAAATTTGTCGTGTACTTATTTATAACTGGGGAAATATTTTTGCTGACTAAGATAAAAACTCAAGTCGTTTAAGAAAGATACAATTATAATAAAATAAGAATGCTGTTGTATGTCATTAAAATAAAAAAAATCACAATAATAAAAAGACGAGCGAACTGCGTTTTAGCGTTAAAACAAGCAACAGCTGAAGAATGTACCGTTAGGAAATAAATTGCCGCTCGTAAAACACGATTTTAACATTTATATTATTATATTTATAAGTATACGTCTATATCTGAAGCTGCAGCAGCTGTTGATTGTAGCTATATCTATATCTGTACGTATATCTATATAAAGAGAATAATAGAAAGTAGTGCGCGGTGGGGCTTTACATCGCCAAGAGATTGTTCGCTCGCTTCCGGATTTATGAAAGACGAGAAGATAAAAAGAAGGTTAAATCGCGGCGAACCAATTGCTAATGTAAAATCGATTCGTTGCAGGGAATCCCCGGAGGGCGTGGATATCGTCTTGGATTGCCTCTACGGCGAAGAGTGTAATAAGGGCTACGCCCTCTTGAAACCCATGGGAAGATATATCCTTTACGGTTCAAGCAACTTCGTCACCGGCGAAACCAAGAGCTTCTTTTCCGCGGCTCGCTCCGTAAGTAAAACTTCCGACATATATACATATATATATATAACTATTATAAACTTCTGTTGTATGTGAATGATGTGAGCATGCGCGTGAGCGTATTCGCGCCAGCGACCATACTGACCGAAGAATTTGCTTTCTCAAACAAAGATATCTCTTCTTTCCCGATCTTTTCTATATTCTATTCCATTTTTGTCGTTATTGTTTTCTTCGCGTCAAGTATACATATGTAGGTTAAAAGCGCGCAAAAGTGTTCCACCCGGCGCTAATGGACGAATTATCGTCGTAGAGTGACTTTTCCCAGCATTTCATGCTAATGCGACGGTACGCGAACGAGGAAGACTGTTTATGGGAAAGTTTTAAATGCATTTTCGAATTTTACGAAATTTATGCGTGTGAATGGAATTATTTTCAAGCTGTCGTTATATGCTGCAAATTGTACCACATTGGTATTTTCATTTTTCATCTTCAAAATAATCTGGACCTACGATTTTGACGAAATATATTGAGATTATTTATTATTTTATACGTTCAAATTTCATTGGGAAAATTTAAACGTTTCTTTTTTTATTCAAGCCCTCTTGCATGATTTGTTATTTAATTAAATATACAATTAATATAAGTAAATTTTGAATCCAGTTTCTGTCTAAATTTTTTTTGTTTTATAAAGTATAGTCGACAGTAGAAAATCACGTTTTCGAAGAAAAAAAAATACTTCATTATATTTTTAAGATTTGAAATGTTATTACTACTGGTATTATTGAAAGGATCAAGGATTTCGCGACTTTTCAAACAATGACTGCATACTTTCGTAAGAAAAGTCTTGTTATTTGTTTCTTCATGATTTTCCAATAAGCTACAGATGAAATTTTGAAAAATTCGTTCGGTTAAAGTTATCGAAAAAATCTTTATTCGCAGATCCATCCATCTCAAATCCCTCAATTTTACGAAATTATTCACTATTTTTAAGAAGAGATTTTAAATTTACATGAAAGTTGTTAGAACGAGTAATTTTTTCTCGGTTTGAATGTTTTTTTTTTTTTTTTTTTTTTATAAAATGTAGAATGAGAATATTCTTTTCCATTAATAATGATATTTCAAATCTTAAAAGTAAATCAATTATATAAAAGAATTTGACAAGAGCTTGAAAACAAAAACAAACTAAATATAAAACATTGTATAATAGTTTGAATAAACAACAGTCGGCATGAAGAAATTCAATTATATATATATATATATATTCTTTTCAATATTTTTTTCTCTCGAATGATTACGAATAATTCCACATTTATTACAAGTAGACTTTATTAAAAGAAAATTATGATTGAAAGTTTAGTGTACATTGTCTTATTTTTAACAAATATAGTAACAGGTGTATATCGTATAGGATGTAGAAAAGAGATATATAGTGACTAATTGGCTGCAGTGTTGGAATAATTATTACCAGGCATAATCTCATTTCACCGTGAAAAAATGCATAAGCTTCATTTAAAAGTATAAATTGCAAGAAGGAATGAAATGATTTGTTCCATTAAATGCGTACATTGCTGCGCGATGCTGTTTATTTTTATCCACGTTTAGTTTCGCGTGAAATTTACTACTACTTTTTTTCTTTTCTTTATTTCTATTTTCACTATTCATGACGGCTATTTATCATAACGGTCGACTGTAGCGGCGCCGTAATTAAGTACAGCGATAATTGATTCGATAATGATTTGTTTAATTTCGCCGCCGCCTTTGCAGAATTTACGCAAATCGGTGTAAATTTGCCTGGTTTCCCGTATAAAATCCGGGACAGATATATCGATAATAATAAAAGCGGATGTTTCTTTAAGAGAAACTTAAATGACGCCAATTAAAAATTAATGGAATAGTGTACGTGCTCCGGTCGCATTTATCATTTCATCACGACGGTCATAATCACACGGTAATGAATGTAATTGCGTAAAAGTATAATTAATTGGTTGTCGTGGTTTACACATATTACTTTTATTATTACTTGCCTTTTGTACTCGTTGGTAATTAGACTTGGTAATAAGGCGTCAAAGGTAGACATTTTTACCCACTTACATGCGGTAAATCAATATTAAGCCATCTTTACTTTGGATGTACTTTTCAAAATGCTACTGATCCCATTAAGCGTGTTTTTGCTGCTTCATTATTGAAGATAAAAAAAGCGTCATGACGAAAGACTTTTAAGCCGGTGAAAGGAGTGAAATGTATATTTTCTCATCTTTGATTCGTCCAATTGTATACAACACAACACTTGTAATTTAAGCGTAAGGTCTCAAAAAAAATGGTACATTAAATGCTCATCATGTTTTATAGATTATTGAAAGAGTTCGTAAAGGACAGGGTTCGACCGAAGGAGTCAGTAATGGCCGTTCGTTTCGAAAGTTAGGTATTTTTTCTGTGTAGGTGTCACTAACATTTAGCAACAAAATTTCGTAGTCCTCACTCTATTTTACTAAACACCGCATACTTTTGTAAATATGCTTAAAGACTGTCGAGCAGCAAAGATGTAAGTATATCTAACTTTCGAAACACGTAGAAAAGAAGAAACGATTAGTGCAAATAATAGCGATACGTAAATAAATAAATGACCGACAAGAGAAAAAAGTAGTAAAGCTGCATTAGAATGCGGTATAATAAATAATGATGGTCTTGGTTGTCAATTGTTTTTATCGTTCATTTCCATTTTACAGTGGTGGCAAGTGGACAAAGTGGCTCCCATCAAACTGTTCGACGAGAACAAGAGCTTGGCGGGCTTCAACCTTCGCCATCTGATGCACCAACATGGCGGCCACGAATTTGTGCGAAAGGCTGTCAACCAAGTCTACAAACTGTGGACCGAGAGCAAAATTAAGCCCGTGGTCGACTCGACCTGGGCCCTTGAGGACGTTCCAGAGGCCATGCAAAGGATGCATGATCGCAAGAACATTGGCAAGATTGTATTGGATCCGAGCATGGAACCAAAACCAAAACCGGCTACTCCCGCAAAGGGCAAGTCAAAGGATAAGAAGAACGCAAATCAAGAGGAGAAGAAAACGTTAGTGAGCATAGACTCCGAGGAAGGCGAGAAAAAGAAGGAACCGGAACTCACGAACGGAACGTCCGAGGACAAATCCGACAGCGGTAAGTTCCAAGGCGGTGCTCTTGGCGTTTAAAAATGAGTTTTTGTCAGTTAATCAAGTTGACGATAAAATCATGACTTTGATCACGCATTTCATAATCAATTTGATAATGAGTTTCCATTCGTTTTATTCTATTTAGGAAGAAAACGAGATTCCTGTAACCTTAACCTTCTTCCGATCCTTGCAACATCAGTCCTTAAGTAGTCGACGAAAGGTTATCACTGTATAGTTTATCGATGAAAGTGGTATTTCAATTAAGGATTTTAATTATGTATAACTCGTTGTTTTTTGTGGTACTTGTATAATAAAAAAAAAATACAGAAATCATCAAGTAGTCGCTAATTACTTTTACGTGCATTAAAGGAACATTGCTTTTAAGTATAAAAATTGAAACAAAAGGAGAAATACTTGTACGAAAGATCAAAGACGACCATACTCATGAGATGATATTGCCTGTTTTTAGATTCCAAGGAGAAGGAATCAAGCTGAATCTACGGTGACCGCCGGGAGTAAAATATAAAACACATCATACAAGCCAATTTTCAGTGACATCATCGAACATTCTGCAAGGAAAAAAAAAAATGAAAAAAAAAATGGAAAAAAATCAGTAAAAGCCGGAGATAATCGATAAATAGACGCACGCCGATGAAAAGGGTCGATCGATTCGTCGCAGAGATGTTTCGACAGAAAGCAGGAGAAGTTTCGATCGAGACAATACAAGTTGGTCATTTTCGCCGTTCGATGAAAGAACACTCCGAGTCGAGCGTTTCTCCCAACCAACGGTCAAAACGACGCGGAACTAGATCGTGAGTTTTTCTCTGCGGAGCTTCTGCTCGCGAATCGCGCGAAGAGCGGCCCACGAAGTCGGAGCGGAGCAAGCAAGCATAACGACGATTCTCTGCCGGTCACAAAAAAAAAAACAAAAAAAAAAACAAAAAACAAAAAAAAAACAAAAATAAATAAATAAAAAATAAACTATGTTATTAATTTTTAACGCGGTCCAGTAATTTTCAGTCTATCGAAATAATGATTTTATTTTTAATACATAATGACGGCCAATGAACGAATTCATTTCTGATGCATCAATGTCTTTCTCTCCCTTTATATGTATACTGTTACATCTAACCGCAAGCGAGAACCGCTAGTTCTGCGATACTACCAGAGGGTGGCCTTTCTCGCCACTCGTCACTTCGGGCTATTGTCAAAAACTTTCGGCAGCAATTATACAATTAATAATAACGTTCGCATTTGCATCGTTTTAGTGGAATGCAAGGACTGCGGGAAGTTCGAGCTTCAATTTTCAACTTCGTTTCGCGGTCCAACTTGCTTTTCACCGCCGAACCCCAATTGTTTTTCGGCGGCGAACCGAGGAACAAACACGAAAGGAAAGAAAAGTAATTTGAAAATAGCATCGCTGTGATTCTCCGCGAGGATTTCGCGATTTTTCATATTTTTTTAAATATAAAAATGCCAGTCTTTGAGCAACACGGACGTTCGGTTTTATCAAAACATCATCACCGCCACACACCAGCATTCCGATAAAGCGTACAGACAGGGTCCAATTCACTCCAAGCCCCGAACGATTAACGTGTACGCGATTATCTTTTCATCCTTTTCTTTTTTTGCTGGTTTTAATCTGCAGCCGACTCGAAATAAAGCAAAAGTCTTTCAGCTATATCGGCAGAATAACGTACCTCGAATACGAACCTAACCGTTCCGACAGTTTGCTTTCCGCGATCACTCGAATCGATCGACATTTCCGGAGAGAATATCTCTTTTAAGCGGGCCATTGTAAACTCGGCGGAGCTCTTCGTGTGTCGAATCGAAAGACGCCGCGTTGATTTTGAATGTAATTTATATAGCGAGAGGACGTCCGGTCGTACTCGCGCACCGCACGCCGGCTTTTCGGCAGTAACGAGATTCGCACGTCGTGATCCTCTTTCCCGGTTCACGCGATAACTATATTTTCATATGAGTAATTTCATCTACATACTAAATAAAACGAACGAGTAAATAAATAAGTAGCTTTCCGGTATTGAAGAATTTAGAAAAACGGCGCGCAGAAGTAGCGAAAGGGCGCGTGCCGGGGCCACTTTTTATACGAGCCGTCGAAGAATGCCGGCGCGAACTCCCGTCAAGGCAGACCGCGCGGAACTCTTCGGCGACGCTCCTTTTTTCCTCGAAGTAGTTAGAGATCGGAAAGTATTTTCGTAATTTACGAGTTGAAACGGACCTAAAAGATTTTGAAAGGAGAGAACGGAGCCTGCCAAAACGAAAGTCACACTTCGACGCCGAGAAGACTGCCAAAACATCAAGAACAATCGAATCGGTGGCTCGTTACCGTCGGAACGACCGGGAGGGGCTCTGCCGGTGCGGAGTGCGACAACACGCCACACTGGAACAAAAGCTATGCATATCTCACTTCGACTTCGAAAAAGCACACAGTGGAACAATTTTAAGTAGCTGAAATCCTCGGTTAGACTTTTCGATGTGGAATTTTATCGTCGCTATCGCCGTATATTCGTCGCGACTAACGCTGTAGAGCGAGCGAAAAAAAATAAAGAAAAAGAAAAAAAAAAAAAAAAAAAAATTTCTGGACAAATATTATCTATCGGTATCTTTCGGATCTAACTGTAAGCGTCAGTAATCATTAATCCCATATGGAATCGCTACGAAGGTCTGAGCTCTGCGGCAACGATTTCATTTTCCTTCGTTCGGTTTGAAAGAAAGCAAGTATAAAAAAAATACATGAAAAAAAAAGAAGCGAAAGAACGAGCTACGAGTACGGAACCGCATTTTTTCGAAGACACATTCACGCATACAAGACGCGCACACACTCGACACTTGCATACACAGACACGCACGCGACACTACATCCGTCGTTGATACACACACGTACATTGTATATTTTACGTAAGGCTTTAAATGTTTCATCAAATACTACCTTATATTATAATATATCTATATATTTGTAATAGATACGAATAACGATCATTTTTCTTCGTTTCATCCGGCATTTCAATTTCGGTCCTCGGAGAAGGTCTCCTCGGATTGACTGACCTGTGCGTGGATCAATTCTATCCTCTTTTCTATTTGTTTGTTGATTCTTTTTTTTGTTTTTTTTTTTTGGTAATACATATTATAATTGTTTTATATTCGAAACGGTTTAAGATCCACCGAGATAAGACAAGGCCGTCGCACGGCCCGACGCAGGAGTCTGGTGGGTTTTACAATTTTATCGGTTAAATGTATAATATGTAGCAATCGTCCCTTAATTTTTTGTATAACTTTCGTACTGTTTACTCGACTTGTCTGTCCCACTCTTTCTATCTCTTATTGCGGAAATCGAGTTTCTGCGCATTTTTCTTTTGTATGTTCTCTCTCCTCAGCGCGCACAAATAAATAAAAAGAGCCGCATGACACTTGGATTACTATATAAGAAAGAAAGAAAGAAAAAAAAAAAAAGACCGACGAGTTGCTCGTCGGTCGCGTCGCTCGCTGAAACAATAAATAACAATTGATTATATGTAAAATTGTAAAATTTATTGACGGGATCGAACGAAGCTTCGTTTCCTCTTTCGAGCATATAGAGTTTAATGTAGAGGTGTGGATCAAGTGCGAATGCGAGTCGCACTTCGGTGCGGCGCTTGTTACTTCACCGTCGACGGTGAGCAAAAATGCCGTTTTTCCATTGTTCTTTTTTTTTTTTTTAGAACGATGCAAGGAAGCGATTCGAAGAGCCGTGCGTTCCCCAACAGCTTGATATATAGATTGTATTTTTGGCTTATTATTGTAAGACTGACTATGTTGCTATATTAAAGATTGCTTCGAAAACGACTTGAGAATTGTGTTCTTTATCAACGTTTCCGTTCCCTATTGTCTCTCATTTTATCGAAGGATATACACTGTAAGGTGGGTTTAAGTGAGAATGCTTTTGTTAATTTGTAGGTCGTCAATGAAAGAATGAATTCGGACTATTACGACGAGCACAGCGATAAATTGCGGTTTTAACGTCTTTTATAACTTAGTCATTGGAAAGGGGAAAAAAAGATGGAACCAGAATGAAGCAATTGGTACTTGGTAACAAATTAAAAATAATGACATTTAAAGTGGGTGATTCTCTGTGTTACCGAAAAAAACGGTTGGAAATTGGAGGACATTTAAAATTTATGAACTATTCAAGATTACTTTTTTTTTTGTTTATATATATCACTTTTATTGGTAGAACCGCGATTTCCGCGACATTTTTTCTTCCTCAAATTTTCGTCCTGACAATATTTCCTCTTACTTTCCTCATATTTTAGTTGAAGAGAATGAATTTTCAGAAAATAGTTCAACAGAAATATTAACGAAACTGGAATAACGAAGACCATAAAACTCATTAAATAGGGGAAAAAACTACGTTGACTATAACTTATAAAAATTAATGTTTTTCCGTCGAATCACAAGCAACTGTTTCAAATCAAAATTCGCTTATTTTTGATAATTGACGAAATAAAATTCAGATTAATTTTACACGTTTCATAATTTCATTTATAGTAATGATCAAGCGATAAAAATGCGAATCATCACCAAAGTCGGATGAGGAGATCATTGTTAACTGAATTATGTCGTCAGCAGACCAGAAGCTTCAAAACGCATGGGCGGAGAAATTGAACTTCAAAATGGCGACCCCTAATATTGGCAGCTGGAATCAAAAAATTTGATACCATTTTCGATTTTTCCACATTTCAATTGTGTCCACGCGTGACATATTTTCATCCCCGACTATTAGACGAAACTGTAGATGTTGTACGTCGTTTCTATGAAGATGATGAAAATAGCCGTATATAATAAGCGTTTTAGCTGCTTTCGCCATTCTCACATATCCATATGTGAGAGGCAAGGGCACTCACAATAATGTAGCACCCCGAAGAGATGTAAGTCCTATCGAGCGACCTCCACGCGGTTCATCTTCGGTAATGTTAACGTCGGCGGCAACAGAATGTTACAATTACATAATGTACTGGAAGGACAGAATTATTAAAATAGCACACTATTTAAAGAAAATCTCATAAGAAAAGAGTAAGAAAAGCTGTAATTTTGCGAGAAACGCGAAAAATTAGTTACTAAAAGTTCTCATATATTTTGACATAGTTAGACACTTCTAATCATAATTATTGTATTTTTACCTGAAATAGAATTAAATTATGTTTAAAATGAAAAAAAAAATTGTTTAGATGCGTTGCAGTTGAAGGGAGATACGCGCAGTTGAATGTACGAGTAAGGTGGCCCTTGTTTTATACGCATTTACATATAATCCAGGGGCCTTCTATTCTGACAGTCAGTTTCCAACTGATTTTTCGTGTGTATTAGCTGCGTTCTGCGTATACCAGAGTTCTGCACTAACTAACAGTTTCTTACTTGAATGAGCTATTTTTCTGTATTTTTGTAAAAATATTTGGAAGTTGCGAACATTTCGAAAAAGTGATTTCAAAAATTTAATTACATTTTTTACCCTCAATTTATTTACATATATGAAAATTAATATTTTTACTGGAAAAGTCTACAAAATGCATGTCACATATTATTTTTCCAGCTCATTTTCTTCTCTGTACAAATAAAGATACATGTATACACGAGTGCGTCATGTTCTTAAACATAGCCCTGGCAAAAATGGAAGCGTGCCGGTACACTTACAAGTACAAATTCACGCTTATAGTACGCTTTGGGTACGCTTGAAATGCAAAAAGATCAATGATTAAGATGGATTCATTTTACATACCGGTGAATACTTCACAATCCTTTTTAATTCAAAATTTGACCTCCCAATACATTTTCGTTTACTGGGTCTGTATGAACGAGACATGTATTCACGTGGATTAAAAAATCAAATTTTCTATTCGTATGAACAATTAGAAATTCATTGCGCATATAAAAGGATTCGTTTTCCCTAAAGTATGAATTCAAAGATTCTTAAAAATTTTTTTTTTGGTTTCCTCCTCTTTTTTACCACTTTATTATGGATATATCCCAAAAACTAATCAGATCTAAGTTGAGCCAACTTACACCTTCAGCAGATGTGCATTTTTTAATATCCATTATGTTTCTTGAGCTAAACCGCACGGTAACGTAAATACGTAAAACAGATCACCGAAAGAAAATTTCAATTGCAGTTTTGGTTTATAATGATGTCCACACGATCATTTCTTTTCGAGTGATGATTTCACGAAAATAGGCAGAAAGGGCAAGGTAGATCATGTAAAGCGTAAGTGGATATTGCAGAAGATACGGACTTACTTTATTAAAAACCGCTTCATATTTTTTCGTTCTATATCTTGAGAATATATACCGCTCCAATATTTTTAACACCTGACGTACGATATTAATTGTATCGGATTAAGACTGGTCAATTTTACCATTTTTAGTGATCTTCAATTTTAATGTTACTAAAACTGATTTTAATCGTGCTGTAAAGTACAGGATAACAATCGACGAAGCCCGATGAATGCTTATCAGTTCAATACATAATAAAACGGATATTTTCAATTATAATGGATTACTTTTTTTTAATGGGAAATTTTCAGCAGTGATAGTTTTGTATAAGTACATTTCAGACTCTAAAGGAAAAACTAAAGCACATGGTGTTTTTCAATGTTGTTGTTGTAACTTTATTTATACAAATGTTATAAAACTTAAAAACATGTTCAACATATGTTAAATGTTGTTTTTCTCGTTTTATTCGCAGCGAAAGAGGTGAATGTATTTTTTTGTTAATAATAAGCAATGATTTTGCTATGAGTTTTTAGTGTAACCATCGCTTGGCTATGTCGTTCGGGGGTTTTCCAAAAATATTTCGTTCGACAGGCAAAGAAGATTTCGAAAATACAGATCCCCCGGATTTATATGTTATATACCCGCGCGAATCTTCGAAACCGATGAAGCCGTGACTGACAAAAAAAAAAAAAAAAAAAAAAAAACCAAGGAAATGCTATTAGTTGCGGTGCGAAAAAAGGAAGAACAACCCTTGCGCGTCGCAGCCAGCTTTTCCCTTCGGCAGTGACTGAACGATAAACGACACGCGCATGATATACTTTTTATAAGCATGCTCGCGAAAACTCGCTCGATAATAATTATATCCTTAAAACGAATACTCCTATAAAACTCGAGTTGCTCTTGTCGAATGAAAAGCACGTCGCGTACACTTCGCCAATATTTCCGAAGTTCATCATAGATATACGAATCATCCTATACAAAAAGAAATAATATTCGATTAGCAAAATTCGCATTTGCATGGACGGATTTCTGAGAGTACCTTACGAGTGTAACTTATGATTCTAAGTTTTGATCAATTCATGATTTCGCGATATATATTCGAGTCATTTCTGTTCCTTGGAACTGGAGTATCATCGCGTTCATTTACATCTTTCGTATATCCAGTTCGCCAGAAAAATTCTTGGACAACTCCTTTCTATTCAGTGGGTACGCGTACGTATAACTTATTTTACTTTCTTGAACGACTTCGCTATTTACAGATCTTGGATCCTCCTATAGAAAAATCTTGGTGAAATAAGTATTTCTCAAAATGACCGACAATCGTAAGATTAAAATACATTGTACCGATACATATATGTATATGTATTTTGTTAGTTTTTCAATATGTCAAACACATACCGTTCTATTTATGGAAATTTAGATAGGAAATGTTCAAATTCGCATTTTTTGTTAAACAACAAACAATTAATAAATATAAAATTCACCGAGATTCTTCGAGCGAAGGAAATGTCGATAATCGCATCTGAGGCTTGCGCGAAGAAACTCGATGTTGTCTACGACAACACAAGACCTCCGTCAATGTAAGTGTAATGCTAGTAGGACGGAGTACAGTTTTCGATTCGATAGTTATACGTCTTTGTGCATGATGCGTTTGGTGCTGTCGAGGATAAATCGCTTCTGGTAGAGAGATATCGTAACTAAACACTATTTCTAGGTCGAGTTGTTTGTACTAAACGTCTTTGCTTTTCAAACCAATGCCCCAATAATCCAAACAGCAACAACCAGGAAAACTTTAAAATTCTCACTCGTCGAAATAAAATATCTAAACGTCATCTTGCACGTTTTCGTACGATAAAAACTTTATAAATATTCTGTCTTTTCTCTTTACAAGTATAAACAATCTGTCAAGCAAACTCTTGAAAACCTTGAAATTTTATACATATATCTATCGTTTTTCACCTTTAGAGTTCAAGAAATCAGTGGCACCATTAACGAAATAGCATCGTTTTAATCCTAAACTACCCCCCCCCCCCCCCCCCCCCCCCCCCCTCTCCTTCCCCTCTCTCCTCCTTTCCCTCCATCCCTCCCCCCACCCATCTAGGGAAACCCGACTGAATTTTCTAACGACAAGGAAACTTCGATCGGGCGACATTCTATATCGAAAATACCTACAATCTATGGCTTAATAATGATCAGATCTAAAAAAAATATACAATATATGTATACACACACACATATATATATATATATATATTTATATATATATATATCACTCTCTTTCTCTCTATGTTTCATTCTCGCTCTCTTTTTTCGCATTAGAAATAGAATAGGCCCCGTACTCTAAGTAAGGCAACCTTGGTGATTAAACTATTGGACGGCACAGAAGTTTAATCGTCGTCGGAATAAATCTTGCTTAATGTTGAGAAATGCCGTTTGTGCGTTTATAATCTCAGATTTGTACTTTCATTTAACAAAAATCGTTAAACGTTAATGGTTTAATTCAATGAATCTGATTCAATCTTATTGTGCTTGGTTCATTGCATCCGTTTCAAATTGCACGTCGAATTATTTCGTCCGGTTTTGCATTTTTCGACACTAAGCAAAATCGCGATTAACCGTAGAGAAAAATGTGTCGCGCTCCTCGCACCACAATAAACGAATTATTTTATTTCGCGCTCGCTCGCTGCCTCGCTCGGCAGACTTGTATTGAGCGCGAATGTCAGATAAGGCATACGGCCCTGGCGGCACGCCTTTATGCGTTCTGGAAAACTCGATTGGCAAAATCTAGCCGGCACTCAACTCCTGCGTACGGAAGTATCTCGCGCTTACGACCAGCAGCGACAAGGTGAGGACGAAGTACGACGGTGATGTCAACATGACTGCTGCATTAAATATGTGGCAGTATGGGCATTGAGAACTGCCGCACACTTCGCAGATGTTTAGGATGTAGGTTGGCAATGAGTCAAACATCGTCTCGTTGAAACGTTCTGGAAGAAATTTGTCGTTAAAACTTTAAAGATCAAAGAGTTTTTACTTTTCAACGTTATTCCAAATTGAATGTACGCTGCATTACCTGGAGCATAATAATCGTAAACTCTTATTGGAAGATATCTGGACATATTCGCAACTGGCATCCATCGTTCGATGGTGAAGTTGACGCAAGTGTCTTCCTCGTCGAGGTAATCGAAGTAGAACAAAACTTTACTCGGTTGGAATCGAGCTCTTTGGAGATTTCTTACTTGACGGGAACGAATGTACGTGTCGAGTGTTTGCTGTTGGATGATGTAACCAGTTGGAATAGTGACATCCAGAACAGCCATTCCGGATCGTACGGATTCATTTACGTTTGTCCACCTGCGAAAGCGTACATTGTTTAGTTTTGCTACAGTTTTCAGATATTTTTAAAGAGGCGTGAATTATTTGAAATCATTTCTTCAGCGTATTGAAATTAATTACCTTTGACAACTCGTATACGTGATGTGGGACTGATTTCTGCCGTAAAAGTTTCCTCTGGCAACCAGGTCGAAAGCTTTTACCGGCGGTTGCGTTTGGAATTTCTTGATATCAACGTTGTACTGTACCGACATTTGTAAAATGGCATATCCAGCGCCTCTAGCTTGAACCTTTACGGTTCCCCATGCTTCCGGTATCTATGATAAAAAGAAAATTTATGAAATTAATTAATCTTCTTGCGTAAACGAAATGAAAAGTGGACTTTCTGCAACTACTGCAATGCAACACTCGATTACATCGTATGTGAGACTTGTGTTTTATACGCACTTAAATGTACTCTTCAGTTTTACTGGGGATACTCAAAGTTGTAATGTTTTTATTTTTTGAGGGTAATATAATAGGGAATGTATACATGCGTGATAAAATTACTAAATTATAACATTTGCAAATACCTCAACACTTTGGAGCACCGCCCGATTCTTCTTGTTCACTTGCAGAGTCCTCGTCTTTCCGGGTAAAGCGGTAGCTTCGATTGTCACCGAAAGCTGACTGACATCCCGAATTCTCAGTCCTACGGTATAGTCCATCAAAGCTTTCATAGCCCAGGCAGTGTCCTGCGTCGATGCCCAACCACCATCTGTCAGCCTCTGCGCATTCAGCCACTTAACGATCGGTTCGCTGTTCGGTTTATTTGTTGCAACGTGTACCATCAGCGCATAAGCAGTTGCTTCGATGTTTTCCGAGTCGTACTTGTACGGCAATCTTGGTAGCAGGAACGGTTTTTGGTTTTCAATTTTGGTCGGAGGCTCCGGCACCAGTTCGCGTCCCCAGTAAATCAAACCACCAACTGATCTGGCGTGTTTTTCCAAAATATTGAAAGCCTTTCCAGCCATCGAGGACTTTGCCAATTGAAGAGCGTACGCCACGATTGAGATCTCGTACGGTCTTCCTTTCATCTCCAACAGGGGCAGATTGATTTCGAGCCAAGAAACAGCTTTCGAGGCAGCCAATGATACCTTGGCACCGAGTCCGTCCGATAGGTCCTTTACCCCCACTAGTGTAATCAAAACGTGCGCCGTTAAGGAAATATTCCGCTGCCTTTGCAAGATGAAGTCTTCATTGTAATTCAATGTGCTGTTCATCTTTCTGTCGGGTAGCCAAGTTACTTCGTAGAACGAACCTTCCGGTGTCTGATATTTCAAAACCCAGGAAACCGCCTGCGCTATCACTTTCGTGTCGATGTACAAATAATTTTCCCACTCATAAAAACTCGCTTCGTTGAAGATCCGCACGCAGTAAGCTGTCAACCAGACACTAGGCGAGGATTGGTTCCAGTCACTGCGGAACAAACTGAACGACCCGTCTAAATTCATGAAGGAAAGTTGTCTCTGATATCCGACGTTCATATGGTAAAAGCTGTCCTTCTCTTGCGTGAGATTTCGTTGGTTGATGGTTCGCATGTACAGCGTCGTATACATGTTTGCTGCGAAGCTAAACATCGTTTGCTCGGCGCAGTCCATCGGTAATCCAAGAAGGCTGGTAGCATTCACTGGCATCGTCGGGAAAATTGGCCCTACTACGTCACCAACAAGAGTTATTCTCGCTCTGTTCGACCCGAAGATATAGTACCGATCCTCATCGTAAGGAATGATTGGCGTTTCGGTGATGTTTACGTGCATGTACTGGAAGACATAAGCACGGTTACTGAGATCTAGAAGAATAGATTGATGGCGATACTGAGGCAGACCATCGGCTTCGACGTGAATGGTCTTCGTCACGGAATCCCTGCCGATAATTGTCGAAGCGTAAATGTGTACGTCGATGGTTCCGAGTCTGACAGGTACTATAGGTAGATAGACTACTACCGCGTCCTGTGCTGGAATCCATATGAAAAACTGATGTTCACCGAACGTAGTGCGAGGATTGTACGACTGCACAATTCCACTGTCCTCGACATGAACGAATTTGTAATCCGGGGAACCTTCAAGAACAACCGTGGCTTCGATGTTATACTGCATATAATTGAAGACTGATACGCGACATCCGACTTGCTCTCCTTGACGGATGTGGGTCGGCATTTCGACGTTGATGTAAAACGGTAATACCCCGATGTATTCTAGGGCCTTAGGCAACATGCCGAATCCTTTGGTCGGACTCATACCGAATACAGTGACCATCCAGTGTACGGGGACTCGCGGCACGTCGATGTTGAAGATGTGACGACCGTGGGGCCCAATGTTGATGTCCTTCCACAGCCAGACGTTTTCGTACTGACGCTGTATCCTGTTAAAGCGCCATTTGCGGAAATTTGCAATGTCCGTAGCATTGACGCGGGGACATCCGGCTTCATCAGTGCCGTCTTCGCAGTCGAAAATTCCGTCGCATTTCTTTTCCAACCTATAGCACCGACCGGAAAGACACTCGCCGTAACCTTGCGTCGCGTTGCAATGATCCGGCCGTCGATAGACCAGTGCGTCGGTGAAAACGATCAAGCCAACGTATTCGAATGTTCGGTTCACATCGATACCAAAAGTCGAAGATGGGAAGTACACGACCTCGTCAGGATCTCCGTTGTGGAATAGCCACGAATGCGAATGGGTACCGTTGGTATCCTCACCGTAATAGGCCATTTTCTGGATGACGTTAGCATAAGTCAATTCGTTGCCGGCCTGCATTGCGTAGAATGATCGATCGACACCAGACAGCGCCACGTAAGCGCCGGGTTCTCCGTATACGGCGATTTCCACGTTTTCACCAGTCCTTGCTTTCTTGTTGTTTATAATAACCGTGAAGTTATTTCTGGAAATGCCATTCACGGCGAACGTTAACGAGTCGGCAACGACTTCTCCATATCTTCCTACGTAATAGACGACAGCAGTGGCGACTGGCGCCATTTCCGGACTTAGCGGAATTGCGAAAGTCTTTATGTTACGCTCCATTGTGTCTTCGCCTGTCAATAGTATCGTACCCTTTGACATAATAACGTAATTGAAATTCTCAATGTAGAAATTTGCCTGAACGTGCAGTACCAGATACTCGTCGACTTTCGCGTTAGTCGTCGACGTGTAAACTTTTATGTGTTTCTGATTTGGAGAATCATGCGCTAGTAACAGCAATTCGGTGTGTGCTCGATGACCTTCACCGTCAGTGTAGCTTGCGTAAACCTTCATTGACGTAATGTCGTTCAAAAGCTGCTGAGTGCGCTGGGAATTCTCCGTCAGACCTAGTTGCTCGCGAAGATCGATTCTCATCTGCCAAATAGCATTATTCTCTGGCGATGCCTGAAGGTACTGAGTGTCTAGAATTCTCCGACCACCTGTGCGAGAATCTAACTCAGCTCGGACCTCCATTCTCGACCCATCCAGCTGGGTCAGTCTCAGTGCGGAACCGTCATGGAAGGAGGCTACAAGATTTAACGTAAATGGCATCGCTGGCTTAAATACCTGCGGTGAATCTCCGAAGAATCGTATGTTTACACTCGAATTATAAATTCTTGCTCTCGAGTAACCAACTATCACCTCATCCAAAAATTTGTCGCCGACTGTGGCCGTTACCGTAACTTCCATGCCATCGATGCTCGACGAATACTGCAGCAAATCGCCCATGGGATATTGGAACCTGTACGTCCCATTAAAGAACCTCAACACCGGAACTGCTTCGCTATAAAAATAATTCTCAAACGGGTTGCGGAACCAAGCTGGATAATATTCGTTGAAATTGAAGTATTTTGGTGGGATTTCATATTGTGACGAAGTCGCTCGATCGCGATTGATTGGACTGAAGGTTGCCTTCAACGTTAGATTTCCGCGTACGGGTGCTCCGGACGTATAATTTGCCTGGACAACGCCGTGGATGTACGGATCGTTGTCAAAGAAAAAGGCTGGCATGGTGACGTTTACTTCGAAACGAGTTTGATAATACTCTTCCACTAGGAACGTTTTCTCTTCGACTTGACCCTGGGCGACGACTTTGATTATCCATTCGCCGAAAACAGGCTGATCGGAAAGTTGGTAAGATAGAGAGACCGAGCCCAGATTGCTCTGTCGGCTGAGCCAGCGTCTCATGATTCTCCGGTGCGGGTCCAGTACTTGAACCTCTACCGTGTCGTCGAATGCTTTCAGTTTTGTGTTTATCGGTATTGTTCGGAAATTGACAGTCTGCCCTTGCATGTAAACAGGTTTGTCACACTGTATGAAGATCGTCATCGCTCTTTGGGAAAATACGAGATTGGTTTCGTTCAAAAACGCTTGTCCTCCGGTGAGGCTGTTGTACATCCCTTCGACTCGCAACCTGTAGACGCCTTTGACCGATGTCGGTGGCATGCGTAGCATCAGAGTTTCCGGAATGCCTTGTTTCACTTCTTGGTGAGCGGCCGCCACTTCGACGCCGTTCCTTTGGATCGAGGCACGTACCATCATCGGCAGTGGGCTATAGAGGACATTTGCCGCTACGCGATACACTTGATCAGGTCGCACCAAACGAGATGCCACGATAAAGTATGTTCTGTAATTTAAAGAAATTTTATGTTTTATTGTATCTCCATAAATAATATGATTTTATCATTGGTTCCTTAATATTGTTTAAAAGCATCAATTTAAAATATATTCCACTAATCAATTGCGTTGATGGTAGGTATAGTGCATCATTTTTAATAAAAATCAATTTAGAAACATGCTCGTTTTTAAACATTGTGATTTTCTTGATCTAGCTACTTGGTGATTTATTACAATTACATTATAGTACAATAGTTTTGGGTGCGATAAGCGATCCAATAAACAAATTAAAGATTTAAATGTAAACTTTTCTGACATGTCGTAAAGGCCTTTTCCTATTTATTTATTTCTATTTCATCAATAACACCAAAATAATTTTTGAAGAGGGCAGTTAACGTGGCCGAAACGTAAACATTTAAATCTCTAATTTGTTTATTGGATCGCTTACCGCTCGTAATATTGTTTTGTAATAAAAAATGAATTTATTTGAAACATTTCTATTAGGCGGTACATATGAAATCTCAACGAGTATATATGAATTGTTCAAAATAACAAAAATACATAAAATAAAAAATTAATTAAAATTAAATTTATGATAAAATGAAACAATGTATAGATATGAATTAAGAATTACATTTTACATTTTTCTGTGATAGGACGGCAAAATGTGTTTATGTACAACTATATAAAAAACGCGATTTCTTATCGAACATCGACATTAAGCATGTCGAGCAGGATGAAAGTAACTTATTATTTCAAGCGATAAAATTTGCATCAATTTCTCACTGTCAGTACACTCGTAACGCACAGTTCATGAATGCACCTCTTGTGCATTAATTTCTACTTTTATACTTTTCTTTAGGTGATAACGATGCACATTATAAATGTGTAAGCATAAAAATAAAGTATTCCACGAGTTATACGCGTGCGCATATTACAGCTCTTTGCCACAACTTATACTTGATAATGTCACGAGAAAAGGTTTCTTGTCAAAATTCCCATACTACAGCCGGATAAAGTTGAATATACACAGTCAGTTATGTCACTATTTGAAACATTCATAAGATCTTTCACATTTCAGTATATGAATATTTACCAATGTGTACTTTCAAAATATTAATGTTCAGCAGTCATTTTTAAATTAATTTAACTTTTTTTTTGTCATCTGTGTAATGACAAATCAATTTCAAAAATCTAACAAGCTTTTAATTAATAAAAACTCTATTAATATAGTTATATAAATTTAATAAATTATATAATGTAACATTAAATAAAACTTACGCTTCTCTAATGATGGCATTGGCACTTTGCGGTCGAAATGGATTGGAAAAGGCAATGTTTTCTCGATCTCTATCCGCCCAATCTCTGTCTCGATCCGAACTCAGATTGTGATCGAAATTTCGGTCCGCATTTCGATCGAAATTTCGGTCCACAGTTCGATCGAAATTTCGGTCCACAGTTCTATCGAAATTTCGGTCCACAGTTCTATCGAAAATTCGTTCCGTTGTTCGGTCGAAACTTCGTTCCGTTGTTCGGTCGAAATTTCGTCCTGCATTAGGATTTTCATATCGATTCCATGGTAATCTTGGCTGCTCTGTCGGCTCTATCGATATTTGAGCATTTGCGAAGGCCGAGCACGCCACCAGTAATAATAAGGGCCACATTTTCCTGCAATTAAATGTTTGATTATTACTTGCAATCCAGAATTTTCTGTTATACATTAATATCACCACACTGTAATATGAATAGTATCTATATAGAATTGCATAAAGTAGATATTATTTTAGATTTTTCTTAATAAGAATTGCACCTTTTATTTTATATTATGATGCAAGCCACTAACCATTACGTCACAGTAACATTTCTGAAACAGCAAATGTCCTACCTCAGAAAAGTTTCAAATGTAACATTTAAATCGAAAATCTGCGTTATGATCGAAATTTCGATAACACATAAGAGAAAAGAAAAGATAATTGACTGGAATTTCAGAATTAAATGTTAAATTTGAAACGTTTCCGAGGTAGGGCTTTTACTGTTTCCGAAACATTACTATTCTGTGACGAAACGTTTAGCGGGATATTATCCATAAATGGATGTTAATTGTTTATAATAGATATCTACTATAAAGGATAAGTTAAAAAAAAAAAAAAATCTACTAAATTTTATGTTACATCGATGTTTATCGGATTCGAAGAACATATAAAGAGGAGTAAAAACACAAATGAATTTACGACCAAAAAATTAAATATTTATCATTTTTACTTCTTTATATTAATAACTTATATATAGAAGAAGCAACGTCAATAAATAAGGAGCAAGATATTGGTGGATGATTCTTTCTGTGATGATCCAATCAAATTTTGAATCCTACATATTTTTTATATAAGTTATTTTCGTTCTTCATTTATTCAGAAAGATATTGTTCGTTTGAGTTTACATCCAGAGGAAAAATACGAAAAATCAGATTTGATTCGAATCATGCACGTATGTAAATATAAATTTATATAAGGTCATATTTGATCTCGTTTCATCCGATATAGAATGCGTTGAAACCTAGTTAAATTTTAATCATAATTTATTTGACGATTTGTTCGAATTTTTTGTAACTCGTTTTCTACATTCCTTATGCGCAAAAGCACAACATCGAATAAAAAAGATATGTTAAAACTATTTAAGAAATATTTTTTATAATTTTCGTTTCGAACGTTTCGAACGTCAGCAACATTTGAAACAAAACTAACCACATTTTTATCAATCTCGACGTAAAACTAAAATGTCATGGATATAACATTGAACCAACAATAAATATAAAAAAATGATAAAATTCATTCAAAAGAACACTTCCGTTGTTGTTGTAAGCTATTACACATATAATTACTAATGAAATCAAATAAATAATATTTTTGTAATTAAATTACCCATGTTTGAAATTTCTACAAATAATATTAATTCATTTTGTACTTCAGATTTCGGGGGATATTTTAGAATGTTCAGTGATCAGTTTATATTGTACACGTCATGACATATTATAGCAAATAGTCCTGCGATCATTTATGTATATAGTTTTTTTTCCTTTTTTTTGTATGGGCCAATAAATAATAATAATTATAAATATAATGAAATTATTGAACAAAATAATTGAAGTTACTGAGAATACATCATTTTCATTAAAATATTGACAACAAGAATGTTTGTTCCTTGTGTACATATATATATAGATAATAGAGTATTATTTGTTAATTACAGCAGAATTATGTACCTAATTTGATATCTATATATTATTAATAACATTTTCTTAATAAAGTGTTTAAGATAAACAGTTTTTATCAAGACAAAAGTCGCTTCCCAGCAAACAATCACAGAAGTTATGTCACAGTTATGTAATAGTTACATTAAAATGTCGCCTCAAAATTGTTACAGTTACATAACAGTGATTGTGAC
>JAPYZR010002181.1:0-17798 GCA_030522945.1 Trichopria nigra
CTATCCCCTTCAACTTTTGTAGAGGTCATTTTTTGATATCATTCATTTTTACAGAGGTATCTGCGTGGTCGGATTAAAATGAAACACCCTGTATATATGGGATACATGCAATGAAAGCCGAATCACTTTGAATCCATATCATAATCCAATTTTGTAACTTTCAATACATTTTCGTGTATTGGGGATGCTCAGCATATACGTTGAATTTGGGTCCAATATTTAAACAATAAGGCAATGTCCAAACAAATTCACGTATAATATAGCTGTTGTGGAATTCGAAAAGTCTCATTTCTTCCCACATGAAGTCATTCCGGTACAAACGTATCTTACTGAAGACGAAAGCAGGGAAATGCTATAAAACAGATTATGAATCAGAATGCTCTCGAATACTTTGCGACATCCTGACTTTCCACTCGTTGATTTTGTTTGAAATTCTTCAAGTATGATTTCGAAATATTGTATTTTTTTTTCGAAAATGAGACAATAATAACGTACCTAAATAAAAGTGAAGCGCATCGCATATAGTAACTATATCAACTATGAATCATCGCAAGTGATATGATATATAGTATCTATATATATATACACACATATATATACATATATATATATACGCACATATAATATATATATATATAGTGCACGTAACAGATGAATGAGTCACGCGGTGGTAATTCACGGTTCTGAACGAATCGTGCGTATGGTGTATACGCTATACGCGTCAGGTATATTCATCTCAAGATTTACGTTATTCGACACGTGGTGATTCATTCATGCGGGAAATGCTAAGTCGTGACGATTTCGCGGTAAAGAGCGCGAATTACCCAGGAACATCGAGACGGGACTCCTGGTCAATTATTTGGTGACTCACCGCATTATGAGATAGGCACATGTGCCGCGTACATGATACACATATGCATGTATACGGTATATACACACGCAGACACGTTAACACATGCCGGAAGTGGATAAAAGTATATAATAAGCTATATAGCTCAAACTTCGATGAAACAGGATCGAGGACGTTGACAAATAAACGGCGCTATCTGCGTTCTCTCGCTGATGATGCCTTGTGCACACTCGCGAGTATATCTCTTCGAGACTTTTTTGAGCATGATATATTATATTGTATATACGGGAATGCTTTCTTTCGTTGACAACTGGAAGTTCAGTTTTTATCGAATCCCTTATCAAACTGACGTTATAGTCGAACCCTCACAGCGATAGATTGTATACTGTATGCGTGACTTATCGAAAGAATCATCCCGTTCGTATAAGATTACGATTTCTTGAGACGTGTTGATTTATAGTCATTTCTCTGATGTAGAAATTCTGAGGTTCCAATGCAGGAGTGTAATTATTATTTGGTTTTTTTATTTATTTGTAAACGATTATGTATATAAATTACATTCAATTGTGAAAAACCTCATAAATTTATGTAAATCATTCATACTTGAAATTGATAATTAATTTTTTCAAAATTATTTTTTTGATAAATTTTTTGATAATTTTTTTTTTTTTTTTTTTTGTTAGTAATTTTAATTATGTCTCATTTTGATATTTATTATTACAATATATTATTTACTTATTACAATATACAATATTCATTAAAAAAAATATATAATAATAAGAAAGTAATAATAAAAATTGAGTTAATGAAAGTTTTTCGAATTTTGTGTACTCTTTGTTTGGAAAATCTTCGGTATCGGAAGTACATTAAAAGGTCGAAAAACGAATTGAAATAGATTCATGTGTATTTAAGGGGATTCGTTTTAATTGGTTTTAATTCGTTTTTCGAATTTTTTGTACTCTGCAAAATCTTCGGTATCGAAAGTGCATTGAAAGGTCGAAAAACGAATTTAAATAGATTCATGTGTATTTAATTCGTTTTTAATTCGTTTTAATTGGTTTTAATTCCTTTTAATTGGTTTTAATTCGTGTTTAATTTTTTGTACTCTTTGTTTGCAAAATAATCGGTGTCGAAAGTGTATATTAAAAGGTCGAAAAACGAATTGAAATAGATTCACGTGTATTTAAAGGGTCGTTTTTAATTCGTTTCAATCCACTTTAATCCATTTTAATTCGTTTTGGGCCTTTTAATCCGTTTTGGTTTAAAAGAAACGTCCAACATTAAAAAAATCTTCATTCTTCGCATCATTTTCATTGTTTCCTTCTAGCTTTTATGAATTTTGTAGATTTTCTTCTTTAAATAAGGTAATCTTATATAAACGTTTCAGCCACCTTTGTGGCCCTTTCCAGATAAATTTTAGTTGCTCCGAAAAAAATAAGTTCTTTTAGGAAAATTACATAAAAAACTGATTTATATGATCAAAAAGCAGACCTTATGAAGCAAATGAAACTTTTCTCAAAAGGATAAAAAGATTTTATTATTCATTACCGTTGTAAGTGATCATGTAATTAAGACAATTACATTAAGGATCAATAACTGAAGATTTATACATTTTAATTTTATAGATTAATCGAAAACCACCACATAAACTGACCGGATCAGGAATGATTTTTTTTTTTCAAATTTATTAAAAATATTCATTACTTGAATCATCTATATTCAAGATTTTACGAACGTAGAAACAATTGGACATTTTATTCTAAAAATAAAATTCTCGTGTCAAAGTCGTAGAATTGTTATATAGATGTTACTGCAATTTTAAGTGAATGATGCTTGAGTTGAGGCTACAATAATCATGATTTTGCTAAAAGTAGCGAACTTCATGTGTTAGATGGCATAGTATATCATTGCCTGATAACGTCAATTTCAGTTATTTTCAAATAAAATTACGACAACATTTATTTTGTGGTTCCCTGAATGAATTTTCATTTCTTTAAATTTTTTGTGTGAATTTTAACAAATTTCCGACGCATGATATATCAAAGTAAAATTTCCGGAGTCAGAATTTACAAAATTTGAGGACGCTGTAACACGAAAAGTAAAAAAAGGCAAACGGTGAATTTTTTTAGATTTTTGGCAACATTGTTAAAAATTCAAATTTTGTAAGTCCTGAATTTTTAACTCGGTTTTCAATGAATTCGACAACTGTTCACTCTTATCATTTGAAAAAGCTCAGGATTTTTGAGTTAAAGCAGATTTTTCATTTTATGTTCATTTCAGATGCAATTTTGGGGACTGTCCAAGGGTTGATTTTTGATTCCGGATCCTGCATTTTAACATTTCTAATATTTTGATCCATACGTGGCCTGATTAATGATAAAATAATAATCGATGGAAATTAAAACTGACCTAAGAATGGAAAGTATTAAAAAACAGTCTTTTAGGCATAAATATTGTTCTAAGTAAATAACAAATTAAAAAATATTTTATGTATACAGTATATGAAGAAAATAGATCACTTTTTCTGTTTTTTTTTTATTCCTAAACATAACACTTTCGAAAACAAAATTGGCAAGTATACTTCCGGCCTGTTAAGAATACAATGACTTTATATAATATAACAATGTTGTATAATCGTATCAGAATTAAAAGTTTATCAAATTCACGCGAATGTAGTTGAATTTATCTTTTTTTAATGCGGAAATGTCATGAAATGCGATTATAAACATAATATATAATTTGGACTTGTACAGGTGTCGTAAAACTATAAATCAGCACAAAACACAGAGTATACATAATATTTAAATTGAATCAAGATTCTTTATCAATTAATAAATCAATTACTGCGATTGTATATATGATGCTTTTTTAAAGAAAGTTTTTCTTACGATCGTGAAATTGTACATTTTACAAACATTTTTATCGGGTCACTTCGAAACTCAGACTTCAAGTCTCGATTAGTTATCAAGAGACCTTGAAGCATTTATCGGACGTAATGATGTTTTCGAAATGGTGTTTTGCCAATTTCTGTCCGAATCAACTCCTTATATATACATTGTCTAATAATACGTCATATATGTGAATAAACTAATGTATTAAAAATAAAACAAATAAATTTTACGTTTCGTATTAAGAAAATTAATGTAAATCTTGAAAAAATTAAAGTTCACTCTCCTTAAGAGGAATAAAGAAACTCACTTTATAGGTAAAGGTTACTAAATTATTATTTTCTACAAATTTTTAAAATTTGAATTACATAACGAATTGTATATTGCTCATGTTTCTATTACATTCGAATAACAAAAAGACAAGTTACTCTCTCAAATTTTTTGGAGTAAAACCAGAACCACTCTTTTAAAATACTAAATTTGTCACTTCACAAATAGTAAAATACATCTCTTAAAAAAGTGAAGAATTCATTCTTTCGCAATAATCGGTTGAATTTTTACTCCGAGAAATTTAAAGAGTATAGGAATTATGTTAATGAATTATACGTTTTATTTCTTAATGAATATCATGTTTAGCGAAGGTACCCAATCTTTTCTCACTGCACGTCGTGTACGTTGGCTTATTAAAAATTCATTATGCACGGATAAATCACGTAATTATATTTTTTCATGCGGGGTAACCATTTGAACTGTGTTCACGCAGGCGTTTTATATAAGATCGTATTAATACAGATTCGATCTCATAATTAAAAGGGTAACGAAATATAACTATTTTAAATTGCATATATATAATATATGTAACTCTGACATTGAGCTACAGTGTATACATACTTAAAGTCGAGATAATTATTATTTTTATGTTCGTTTTACCTTGTGGAAATAGTATGTGGTAATAGTACGATAATAAAGTCGTTTATTATTGTCATGTCCGAAGAAATTGACAATTTTGTACTCTATATATAGATTTTCTAAACATATATAAATTAAAGTCGAAAAATGTTAAAGGATTTTGAGTGATTTTCATAAGTAAGATTTATAAAGATTACGAATGCATTCGTCTAATTTCCATCAATGCATTATGGAAAGTGGATGTTAAAGTTTGGAAAATTCAAATTAACCACAAATCGTACAGTTCCTCTGTGGGGTTTTTTGTGGCTTGGCAAAATCGTTTCACGATTTTAACAAAAAATAATGTGAAATTTTTTTCGATTTTATCAGTTGCTGCTTTATCCCTCTGTAATAATTTATTAGACTATTTTCTTTATTTATTTAGGAAGCAAAACTGTACGTTTAGGAAGTATACCTATAATTGTATTATAATTAAACATTAATTATAAATTATTATTAATTCTAAAATATATAATAAAAAATAAGTCATGATCATGTAAAGTAATATAATAAGTGTTAACAAAGCAACAAGAAAACTAAAGTTTTTAACAATTTAAATAAATAAGACCAATATTTAATAAATATTGAGTTCATTTACATTCGTCAATTTTATCTAGTCATCGTTTCAATATTCCAGTTATTCAAAAAAGTTTGTGCACATATGTAATTTTATTCGAAAAATGATGACAAAAATTTCAGTATTAAATTCTTTTAATATTAATTATTTTAATATATTAATTTTAATAATAATTAAGAAATTATAAATAAAAATAAACTCATTATATGCTAATAATAAAAATTAAAATATATTACGTTTGTTGTAATTTATAACATAAATAAATGAAGTTCTATTTTTCGAAAAAAAATGTTAAATTTTTTTTTATTTTTCAAGCAGTTTGAGAAAAAAAGTTCCATCCTTTTATAACAATAGTAAAGCAATAGTATATTAATAACGAGGGTGTAATGTGTAATTTTACATACGAGTTTTTCCTATTTTTTCTATTTGGTTGAGTAAAGATAATGTTTAAAGAAAATACTTTATATGTCTCTCTTTTTATAGTGCTTAAAGTAAAACAAACAATACATACATGTATTATATATAAATGTAAATATAAAGAAACAAAACATACATGCCGAAAGTTAATATGCTATACGCGTTTAATTTTAAACAAGGGTTTTTCACTTTTGCGCTTCCAGCGTGCATAAAAGTTAACTTTACGCACTGAAAACGGGCGTCCAAAGTTCTCCACGTACTAACTTTACGCAGACTGAACAAAATTCTATTTTCAAGTAAATATTTATTTGAATTAAGAAAAGATTTTCTTGAATTAAGTAAGATTTACTAAAAAGAAGGAAACATTTACTTAATTCAAGTAAATATTTTTATTCGCTACTATTCAATTAAATACTTATACTTCAACATGGAAATGTCTTTTTTTTCAGTGCACACTTTTACCATTTCAAAATTATTCCCGTAACAATGATCCTACTTTCTTTCGTCGACGAAATCATCGAAACTTTAAAAGCATAATAAACTATTTTCTTCCATCAAGACCTGATTTTCAGGTATTCTTCTCTTATCCTTTTTTTACCTAAATGCCGGTATTAAACTTTGTGCTATTATTTAAATATATTATAGTCAGAATCTTTATAAAGATAATTATTTTTTCTTATTTCCATCGCACAAATGAATTCACAACTGAACAGAATAATAACGACTAACGAGGCGTCGAACTTGGTCATTTCTTCTTTTTAATATTCACTGATTTCTTATAAGGCTGCGCATATATTTGCGAAAAGACTCGATCAGCCGAATTCCTTTCCGGGACCAGTACATCCTTACGGCGGTATAAGTATGCCAAAAAGATGGACCATGAAAGGCCAAATATTTAAACCTGGTCCGCGTATCTCGAAATAATGTGTATATATATATATAAGCATCATATTTATATGTATATATATAAGTATCGAGGTTTTAATTCCCCGTCATGTTAAAACCTTATTCATCGAAGTGGGGTGTCTCGGATCGTTTTTATCCAATTATAGACTCGTATGAGGATCTCACCATATACGAATGCATGTCAGGGCTTTTTATAGTCTCAGATTCGCCAGTGAACTCGATTTCATTCAGTGCAACTGTATATATATATATATATGTACACTTTCGCGTTTTGCCACCTGTTTATAATGAATCTCTTTAAGGAATCCAACTCTTCAGAGCCCTTTCTTTTGGATATATCTTATTAAGATGGAAAGAATCTGCTCCGCCCATCGAATTTCGAGGCACCTATTTTTTTTTTAGTATTAACGACCAATAAAGTTAATTCTATTCGTAAAATTGCGGATCTTTATGTTGATATCCTGATTTTTCATAATAAAAAACGTGCGTCTTCAATTTCATGTATTTTGCATATCACTAAAAAATAAATATATTTTCATAAGTAAATATTTATTTGAATGCATGGTAGTATCGAGTAAACATATTTACTTGAATTAAGAAAATTTTTGTTTCTTTTTAGTAAATCTTACTTGATTCAAGAAAATCTTTTCTTAAGTCATGTAAATGGTTACTCGAAAATAGACTTGTTTTCTCAGTGCACTAAAAATCTAAAAAAAAATTTATTTTGAGAAATTTTGAAAAATAATTTTTTTTTTATTACATTTTTATGCTGTGTTATATTTTTTATCATCTAGACATTTTTTGAAAAGTTCGTTTTATTAATTAAACATTTTTCTTTCACTTTGCAAAAATTGAAGGTGATTTCACTCTCAATTCTCTCGAAATTAAAAAAACGGAACGTCCCACAATTAAATCTGAAATTATTTCACAGTTAGAAATTGGCAACACTTTGATTAAATTACAAAAAATTATGGATGATACTTTGTACGATTCTTGGAGTGAAATTTCACTCGTCGTCAATGAATGGAAATCGAGCAACTCTCCAAAAGAGTGAATTTCTACTCTTTCTAGAGTACAATTTAACTACATTTTGAAGTGAGTCGGTATATATTTACACCGTAGAAAGAGTGAAGTCACTTCTAAGTTTCTGATGATGATGGTTAATTTTTCATTGTACCGTGGATTAATTGATAATAAAGGATTAGATTAATGGTCCGTTAACAATTCCATTAGTTATCTTTTTCTAACCTTAAATTTAAGATTACACGTAAATAAGTTTCGAAACGTTGGCTATAGTAAAAAAATAAAGTAATGGAACTGTTAATGGCCTATTAATCTAATCCTTAATAATTATTGTTACTTTTAAAAACTATAAATCCACTATTTTAAATACGTAATACAATTTGTACTCAACCTAGAGTCAAATTTCACTCCAAAAAATTTAGGAAGCATATATTCTATCCGGAAAGGAATGACATCATGAATAGAGTTGAGGTAAAGGAATCAATAAGAATCTCTTCAATCAATCCAAAAAAAGTGTTTTACATTTCACTCTGTTTAGATTGTAAATTCTAAGACTCACTGCGGTATACAGTGACAGCTCACTCCAGAAACAATGAAATATCACTCGTAAAGAGTAGAAATACAGTATTTCAAAGAGTAGCTTAATTTTCACTCTTTGCGAGTGAAATGTCACTCCATGAATTTAAAGAGAACCCTTTGCGGAACACAGATGAACCGTTGTTTATTAATATTAGTATATACATAGTGGTTTTTTTGGTTGGCTGATTACAAATCTGAAATCAGTCCTTTCTAAATTTAACTGAGTGAAAATTGAGCCACGTTTCAAAATAGTGAATTTTTACTCTTTACGAGTGACTTTTCACACTTTCTGGAGTGACATTTCACTGTATATTGGAGTGAGTCGAAGAATTTATATCATATACTACAATTTTTGACGACATCTTGGATCCGATATTTTGAAGTTTTAAATACCGGGTTCAGATTCGTAATCACAGCTTCCAGAATCTTCTATATTTCAATTTTTATAAAGATATACCTGAAAGTATCCCTACCCAAGGAGCGAAGTAGGGACTTCTGACCAGAGTCACAGTCAAAGTTTTAGTCCAATTACCAAATTACAACTTATAAATATGTCTTGTAAGTCAAAATGTATTTCATGTATTTCTAATGGGATAATATTACAAAATTATATGACTTAAAAATTCCCTGAATGCAAAACTGTCTTTGAGGTAATTGTGCAAGTAAAAACTAACTACACATGTCCCCGTTAAATTCCCTAATCTTGCCATGAATGTCAGAATCGTCAGAATTACCAATGAGTCAGAATTGTGCTATTTTCTACCTACATAAATATAATAATAATTAAAAAAAATGTTTTTTTAAATTTGTTTACTAATAATAAAATATGTATTTTTTTCGTGATGTTTTAAGATCATTGATATGTAAAAAAGTACATATATATCAAAAAATTAGTTTTTATTTCGACCCATACCAGAAGTTGGGATCGAAGTATTGAATTTGTTCATTCGAAAAAAATGACACCCGCTTTTTTCATGAAATGCCGACATTTCAGACCATACTGAGTCTAAAAATACAATAACATTTTACCGGGATCTTGTACGTACGTACGTTCGTTTAAACGCTGAAAAATATAATAATATTTTATTTATTTCGATTCTTATGATTTTAAGTGTATTTAATTAGTACAGGCTGATTTTAAACTAATATCTTATCGATGATTCAAATTTAGGGAGCATCTGTTCACGTTTGAAAAATTACGACCGTACTGTATAAACATTTTCTACTATTTCACGTAGAGTCGTAATTATATATATTTTACTCCCTCACCATATATTTTGCCGTGGACGACTGACCCCCGAAAAAATGAGGGAAGTAGTAAGGGGAAGATTGAACGTTACAAATTCGATAAAGCGAGAAGTGCACGAATGGCTAATTCTGCATTCGACTGTATACATATAATAGTAGTTTTATATACATATTCTATATACTATCGTTGCAGGATAATCAAACTGATAAGATAATGAAAATTGTACGAACCGTTAGGTATATTGCACCTATACGATATATTATATTTTAAATCCTTGAATTGACTTGATTATATAGATAGTGCGCTCTTGAAGGAATGTCTTCTCTTACGTAAGAATAATTCTTTTTGATATAATTCTTCTTCGATGAAGAATCCATCCATACTATGATGCTGGAAGTCAAATAATATATCAAAAGCATTTTTGGTCCCACATATCGGGGGTGCGTTCGAATGACATATATAACACACCCACTGGCACTTCCGCAGCACGTAACACTGATAGAATATGGAGATTTCGTCAGCGACCAATGAATAAAGTGCATTCATTAAAGAAAAATAAGACAAGCAGTAAATAAGAAATGCAGGAACGAATGTATCAAAGCGTGGAGTGGTTAAATTGATGGCGGCCCTGAAATTCAACGAAATAAATTTGAATATATGATTAGCCTACTGAAAATGCATGATACATAAAGATTTTCAGTTGACTGAGATTACACGAGACTCCGTCTACATTTCTTGGAGTGAAAATTAAGTGACCCTGGAGAAAAAGTCTTTCAACATTTTTACTTTCTTCGTGTAAAAAAAAAAAACAAAAAATATACATTGTTACGTAAAGTATTAGAGGTTATGTTTCACTTATAAATAAAAAATATGCATTCGTTTATTAAAAAAAAAAAAAAAATTGATGGAATGATTAAGAATATATTAAGAATATATACAAGTTGAAAATACTTACCTTTAAAATCACTTGTATTAGGTTGATTCAACCAGTGGAATATCGCACATTTTTTCTAGCCGTCTAGACGAGATAAGGATGACGAAATTAATCAAACACTTATAGATGACGCATTTTTGGCAAAATCTTATCATGAAATGATTTCAATTTCTTCTAAGGTTCTAGCAGCGCAACAATTACTGAAGCCTATTCTTTCACATCAAAAGCTTTCAGGCGATATCGAAATGTAGTCATGAATTCAACGAAATCTTTTCAAAAATATCCTACATTAATACTTTCTAAATTTTTTTGGAGTAACATTTCACAATTTCTGATAAAATTGTGAAATTTAAAATCTTAAAAAGTGAACATTCTCTCTTTTAAAAGAGCGGCGCAATTTTCACTCTTTGTAGAGTTCAATTACAATCCAAGAAATTTAGAAAGTCGGTCCCAGTACACGTTGAAACAAATTTTAGGATTTGTTGTAAAGTAGGGATTTTTTATTACGATTTCATGAAGTATAGATTTTTTTTTTATTGTCCAAAAGTTTGAAAATGATTATATTCAACGACAACTACTTTAAGTAATATTGAAAATTCCTTTGAAAGAAAGTATCATTACAAATACTCATATTTATACTATAGTACATATTTGCATGTTCGATATCAATTTCTTTTTTAATAAATGTAGACAAACACTAAAATAATTTTATTTGGGTCAGTACCTTCGTCGAAATGTCATACAGGGTGTTCCGAAAAGTATGGAGACCTTCTGAAGGTCACATTCTTAAAAAATTGAAACTATCGTTTCGGACGTAAAATTCCGAGCTCTTTCGGAATCCGACGTCAAAAATAGGGGTTCCCCTTTGTAAGAATCGCGTTGACCTTCAAATGACCTTGAACGTCAAGTCCATAGTCAAATTCCAGGTCACCGTTTTGATTTCCCAAAAATTTTGTATGTAAAGTTTTTACTTTTCTGTCGCCCTTATTTTTCGAGATATTCGCAGGTGATGTGTGTCCATACTTTTGGGACACCCTATGTATAAATATGAAAAATGTCATAATATCGAGTATTGTTGATACAATTTTTTTTGCAATAACGAGTGTATCTCTCGTTAAAAAGAAATGCTATGCCATATAATCATTTTTTGTTTAAACTCGTCGTAAAATCAGTCATCAAAATTAAAAACTTTCGTTCAGATTTATTACTAATCGAAAAATTCTACAAAAGTGCGAAATTGCAGAAAATTCAGTGTTAATATAATACCTTATATATGTAACAAATGTATAGAATTTAGCAGGATGCAAGGAATGTCAGGTCAATGACATTTTATCACCGCAATCATTACAATACTATCAATATCAATAATTGTTAGCAGTACATTTAATGTGTAAAATCAAGAATATGCAATTTTTGTCATGGCAACATCAGAATTCGCTTAATTATTTGACGAGCATTATTATATCGAGTCCCTTGATTTGCAAATACCGTAAATTTTGTCCAGCAAGAGGAAGTCGGTTGCTAGCTCGATAATTTTTGGGGAATTTTCATTAGTTGGCCCCCATGTGCCTTTGAAACATGTACAAATGTGTGTATATATATAGTATAACGACGAGGGAGTTTCTTATGGTTTGCACGGGGGTGACTCATGGCGGCTATATTCCGTGGAGATTGGGTGTGGTGCCGACATCCACGATCGATATGTACCCCTCACGAAACATCTCGTGAAAAGCGAAAGGATGAACAATCTCCTTTCCCTATTCTCCCTTTCAGTCACTCCAACTATTTCTGGATTTAAGTCATGTTTTAAGGATGTGTGTTGTTTCCTACAAAATCATCAATAAAATGTAGAATATCAATTGTTCGTCAAAAAAATTCACTTTCGCTTTATCTCAATTTTTCCAAATAATTATGAAAGTCAATTGCAACTGCAATTGACTCCGAATAGTGATTTTCAATATTTATCTTTGTATTGAATAAAATATTCGAGAAGAGAGGATTTTATTTTCAATATACCTGTACATAAATATTTTCCATAGCTTTTCTTAACCCATATTAACGACCAAGAGTCCACAATTTCTGTTCTTACATGATTATTTTAGAAACGATAGCTTCGAACGAATCAAACGTCAGTCCGCATTTTAATGTTTTCGGGATCCGTCTTCAAGATTCGGTAGTCAAAATTGAGTTTCACCGGTTTCACCCAACGCGAAATCCAATATGGCGTCAAATTTGAAGAAGAAGGTCGAAAAAATAGGAAGTACCTTTTTTTTCAGCAATTCTTTTTCATCGGTTAGAACAATAGGATTAGATGGAAACATTGCACTATAATGCATGGAAGACTTGAATTTTAGTACAAAAATTAATTTTTTTTAAACGTTTGATCATAATAGTGACAATACTTATGTGTAACTCTTACCAAATTTCATGAGATTTCGAAATTTATTTTCCGACATATTATATACGCCATTTTGAATTTCGAATATCTTATAAAGCGGACTCTTAATCAGCGACCCATAAACATACAGATAGTGGTTTTCACAAAATTCCATAAGCAATATGATTGTCATGACTGAATATAAAAAAAAATGCGAAAAAATTTGTATCGCTTACGTTATATTTATAATAATAATTATTTACTAATCTTGTTTGTTTCATTCCGTGAAATTTAGAGTATTTGTCTGCAATTTTTCACTTAACAGTTTATTCAAATAATGATTCTACATAACGTATAGTAAATATATATATTTTTTCTCTACTCTCTAAATTTCTTGGAGTGAGATTTCACTCCATAAAGAGTGATAATTGAGCCACTCTTGTAAAAGAGTGGATTTTCATTCTTTAAGAGTGACATTTCACTCTGTTTAGAGTGAAAATTCTCCGGCTCACTCGAAATGTGTAAATTGAAATTTCACTCAAGAAAATGTGAAATATCACTCTTAAAGAGTGAAAATTCATACTTTTGAAGAGTAACTCGATTTTCACTCTTTGTGGAGTGAAATCTCACTCCAAGAAATTTAAAGAGTATATAAATGATATTTTCTTGACGCGGACGATATTATAATTGAATAATAACCGTTTATTTATGTAACTCAACGAATGATGTAAGTCCCGTAAGATATATATTTAGTCAAAGCGGAAAGTATATATTTATTTTTTTTTTTCAATATTATCAAATGACGGAACAGTTTAGTCATATATAAGGATCGTTTTAAACGTGAAAATCAGGTGAGTTACGCACTTGTTTACGGTACGATACAAGTGTACGTGTAAGTGTAAGATTATCATCGTTATGAATTCCCGTTCGACATGCGATAACTCGAGTACCATTTCAATACCTTTAATAAAAAAAATCGATAATGTGTGTTCATACTTGAGGACTTACTGGTGTTATGTATACTTTAAAATCTTTACTATATACGGACGCTCGAAAAATGTATCTCGAGACAGTTAAAAAATGCAAAATGTAAAATGTAATTCCTTCGCAATTACGTGATAATAAATCTTGACAAAACGTCACTAGGGAAAAATAGGACAAAATCAAAAAATAAAAATGATGAAATTTCTGGAAATAATAAACAAAATTATAAATTTGAAAAGATGCCATTCATATACTTAAGCAAGAATTAGCGACAAGAGTTTTACGAAACCGAACGAAAATTGACTAAAATAGAAAAATATCGAACGAGGATACTAACTTAAAAGAAAAATAACTTTTATGAATAATTGGAATGTAAATTTTGAAGATGCTGAAAAATAAAATTGAAATTTGATTTTAAAAACGCCAAAATAAACGATATGAAGTAAATAATTGGTAAAAATCGTCGGATGAATGATAGTAATTAAAAAATGTTCGGCAAATTAAATAGGGGAATTTTAAAAAGTGTTAACAATCATTGAAAATTGAGTTTACGTTTACAGAAAAACGTAACAAAATTGTTCAAGTTATTAATTTAAAGTCGTCCATAAATTGGTGATAGAAATAAATAAAATCCTAAACGAATCTGGACGTGAATTTGAGGACAATGTTGAACATTTTAAAAACTAATACATAAAAAATATTAACGAAATTACATTCTTGAAATTGAGCAATAACAGACAAAGGATAATACTTGCTAGAAAATGATTTGGACAAATAGATATAAAAAAAAAAATATTTGTATGAAAAATTAGAATGTAAATTTTAAAGCTGCTAAAAAATATAATTATATGTAATTTGATTTTATAAACGTCAAAATAATGAAATTAAGTAAATAACTACTGAACATCACCAAATGATTAAAACTTCACCAATTTGATTAAATTAATGATTTTAATGACACAGAAGTATAAAAACGTGCAAAAACGTGTAATAATAATAATCGATAAAAATTTTGAAAACTTAAGAACATAATAAAAAGTTTAAACGGAAATAGAAAGTAGAGAAAAGTAAAAAAAAAAATAGATAGTATTTAAGTTGATAAGAAATTAAAAAATCGAGAAGCAATTATTACGAAACTATAATCAATACTACAACGGGTGTCCTTAAAAAAAAGATAATGACGAAACACAAAAAATTTTCAAAAGGCGATAAAATTGATTAAATCTGACGAAAATTTTAAAGAAATGATAAAATCAACAATACTTCTCTTATATGTTAATTCTAAATGTTAATTCAGAAAAATTACATTAATAAAAATAGAAGTTTATCAACAAACGTTTTTGCCATTCATTTTAGAAGCATGTATTTATTTGACAAAAATATATATACATGTCATTTCTGAACTTGATTGTAATCATTCGTATATGATTTTAGAAAAAGTACAGATACATTGCAAGTAGAAAAGTTCATATCAAACGGATTTAGGCAATTCTCTAAAGTCGACACTTTTTCTGAATACCGAAATTATTCCCAATAACAATTTAGGTCTAAGAAATTTGTATAGAACTTTTGTAATACATGTTAATGTTCTGTATCAAGACTGACTGCTACTATTTATGTCTTTACTTTAATGTATGATTCTTATAAAATGTACATGAAATGTATATATTAGTCATTACTTGTAATGTATATGTGTAACAAACGTACTTTTTGCGGTCTACAATACACCATGTTACTAATTATAAAATCATCAAAAAGTAGATATGTGTCCTGGTAGAAATTCTGTCCAATTTTACTCGATACAAGCTACTGTCTAAAATTATTGGTTGAAAATTCTTTTATGACATAAAAGTGTTCATAAACTGAACAATAACTAGACAAAAGTAAATAGACCATTTTTTTCTTACAAATACTAGGTATACTGATATTGAATTTAAAGTGGTGTCGATTTTTTGTCTAAAAATGTTGCCTAATAACTGTTCAGTCAACTTATTCAAAATTTGTCACAATCATCATATCTAATAACAATGCAGTAAAATTATTCAAAATATGTATATAAAACAAGTGGACAATTATTAGATACACATTATCTCGTCAAAATATGCAGTTTTTTTTATTTACATTTCCTTATTTGTTTTGAAATACAATACTAATGCAAAAGTAGTATAGGACGACAATTTGACCTTATTTCTTTTATAATTTAATAAACATATAATGAAACACCGATATTTAAAGCGCCATAAAAATCGACTGCAATTGATTTTTTTAGATGTAAATATTGGAGAAGGTGATGCTGAGGTCAGCAATCCTGTCACACATGAAGAAGAAGATGACACGAACAAAGCCCACATGTCCATGCTGAAAAAAATGATATTTGCGAAAGGTTTAATGACAATGACAATAACAAGATAATGATAATACGAGCAATGAAATGTATTGTTATTCGCAATAAATGTTTATAAAAATATTACAATAATATTGGGCAGAATGTAAGGAGAAATTGGACACAAAATGCTTAGATAACTCGTCCCAGATGTGCCTAAAAATGTTGGACAGAAACTGGGTACCAATTGTAAAAGGTATATTGAATTAATATGAAGGAAAATGTTATACATTTCCAATAGGATTTAGAATTTTGTAAAAATAAATAATTTTGTAAAAATACATAAACGAAGATTGAAAAGAAAAGAGATGAAAGAATTCATGTTTCATTGAACTTTTTCAATATTTCACCTCTTAGGATTTTCACGGAAAATACGATTTTTTTCCCGTCTTAATCGTGTTACATTTCACATAATTATAGAATATTATTCATATTACCAAATATGGTCATTTCAACGATCAGCTTAGATCATTTGTACACCTCGTATCGAAATATGTGAAGATACGGGACTATTAAACGATACGAATGATGTCACGGATAATGCACACTGATAAGATAATGTTCTACTATAGAATGATTCAATTCAATATATAGTCATCGGTATTTAATTTTTTCGTGCAATATGAATTTATCATTATTGTTTCTTTTCCCATTCGAGTTTTTCTCGAGATTTTTTATGAGGATATTTCTTTAATTATTAGTATATTAAAATGTAATGTCACATTATAACAATAATTGGGAATGAATTTTGTGAATGACTATTTTTTCCAAAACAATGATTTTATATATTGCAAGAACAATATACAAAATTTTATCGAATAAATAAATGATCAAACACCTGATTATCATTAGAATTATAAATAAGACTGACAATATAATCATCCATTCTTGGAAAAGCCCCCTTGGCACTCATTTCAGGATTCGTGCGGATCAACATATAAGCAGCAAATGTGTAGGCATCGGATGAGCTTGACGTATCGGGCTTCAGATATGTCCGTTCGAGAACTTGTCGGACAATAATTGTTCTTATAGCTCTATAAGTTAGGGAAAGGTCTTCTTTGAGGACAGCTGGAACACCTAATGCGGATATCATTTATCGTTGCACTCCCTCCGATGTGGTGACTCATGATTTCATTGGGGGACCACATTGCTGAGAAAGTATATACAGCAGTCACTCATCAGATTTCAGAATTTCGCGGACCCTTAATTTTCCTATTATATGCATTTAATTCGATACAATTATTCAAATAGGGAAGTACCACGTACACCTAACATCACTTCTAACCGTTTAATTTTCCTTGAATTGATTAAAACATCAAACGTTCCGAAGTTATTTTTAGCATTCACTAAGAATGTGGAGATTTCTGATCAATTAGCAAAAATATATGTCACAAAGATTTCATTGTGAAAAAGTGTATTAATAAACGCGATTTCCACGTATACGCATGCTTAATGTAGTCCAATTTTCATACGGCGAATTTACTCAAGTCCATTTCCAAATACTGTAATTAATGAGGAATAATTTAGAGCAAGGTTCTATTTTCTAGCCTTGCTCACCTACTTTTTCATTATCTTTTTTGTCACGCATTAAGGGGCTGCTAAATACCGACATTACAGAACGAAATTTGTCCTCGCGGATTCTCGGTCATTTTAGTACCGATTTCGCTGAAATTTTGCGTACGT